>JAKSZP010004187.1:0-128546 GCA_022478985.1 Massospora cicadina | reverse complement strand
AAGGTTTGTTTCCAAGCAGCCTAATGGAGTTGTATATTCCGGTGAAGCTAGTCTTTAAGGTAGCCTAAATTCTGCTTTCCAACACCGCAATCTGGTTTCAGGCTTTGTTGATTAAATGTCAAATATTTACAATGGCTTCTTTATTGTCGTAGATGAAGGAGGAAGCTGCATTATAGAAATTTTAACATAGGAGTGTAAAGTTTGTATGAGACCTAGTTGTCAGGAGACTTCATGATGTTGCAACCTGACTAACTGTAGGAAATGATGAATTTCAGGATGGATGAAACTTTGCAGATAGCGCTTGGTCCTCAAGGTTAGTTCTCCCACTGGTAGTTGAGCCAAAGTGTATAGATCCCACATGTAAGAAGACTTGAAGAAGCGCAGGAGCAACTTATGCGGCCTCCTACAGGATGAACGCCATTTAGTATTTGTTGGACAATTTGATAAGGTTCTCATACCGCCTTGGTACTGATCACCATAAACAGAATGTAAAGTAAACTGGAACGTAACTAAAAATTCTAAGCTTTCAGAATGCATGGGATATGCTTTGTATCTTAAGGTGATAATCCATCAAGTGACGCTCCTTGACCAATCAGCAAGTTGATTTTCTTGAATGCTTTTATTATCCATTTTTGTGTTAGACGTTTTCAATTTGACAGATTGAACCCCCTGTAGTGAGCTCCGCTTTTTCTCAGCGTAACAGTTATCTTGACTGAAGCTGAAGATTAAAGTAGTTTGAAGCTGTAAATTATCAGAGAGTATAAAAAATGAAAAGTTTGGGCAAATATAGACTACTTTATTGAGTTAGAAATCATTGATATTTATAGGGAGTGTAGGGACATGGTGCCAAAAAGGTCCTTTTTGGCACCATATGATCAGGAACTTTCACTGCCTTCTGGATCAACCATCTGGTTGGCACATTCCCTGTTTTGCATTTTCCTCGTGACCACAGCGGTGGGGGCCATGCCTCTCATGATTTGTGAAGTGGGACATGATTCTTGAAACTGTTTCCATGAAGTTTCATATATGTGATGCTTCCTGATCAAATCTAGTTTCAGCACTTTTTGGATTTTATAAAATCTGGCGGAATCAGTTGAGATTTGCCAAAGAGTTGCACATGAGGATTTCCCAATGATGCAATGGAAAGACAATATGTATATCATCATTCCTTGAACAACTGAAATAAAATATATAATGAAGCTGACGACTTCAGTGCACATTATTTTTATTGAGAATAGCAGAGTCCATTGCCATTAATTTCTTAACTACTACGTAGAATCCACTACGTTTGATTTAATAAAAGATCCCCTTCCTTTTCTTGTCTCACCCATCTTTACTCATCTCTCTGTCCACTTTTTGGCCCATATGCGCAGCTACCCAGCTTCTCCATTTCTCTTAGTTCCCATCTTGTTATTGGAAGTTCTTGCTGAATCCTCATATCTGGCTGAGGTCAAATTGCTTAGCATTGATCCATATCAAATTGTGGTATCATTAAATGCGCTACCTTTGATTACAATAGATTGATGATCCGCCATTATAATTTAGACTTATTGTCCAGACATATAAATCTTCTGACACAGGGTAAGGTTCCATTTGTGCTGATTCAAGGGTCAATCTGTCAAGGCTTGATTTGGAAGCAGGGATTTCAACTCGCTCATCATCTTGAATCCTGACAGCCTCTTTAAAACTTGTGATATATCCAGAACTTTCTCAGTATGATGGGATACTACCATGAATTCATTACCAGGTACGCTTAGATCAGTGAGCACCTCATTCACCTATTGGCAAAAAACACTGCATTCTCTGGGGTGCTGAACAAAAATTTGCATTTGTGACACAAAAAAAGTTGTTCCAAAAATTCTCCATCCTTCACCACCCTTACTATGGTAAACCTTTCCTTCTCTTTACAGATGCCTCTGATTATGCTGTGGGAGCCATCCTGGCCCAGTTATGAAAACGGCGTTGACAAGCTCATGTCATACTTTATCAATATACTGTCCAAGTCTGAACAAAACTACAGCTTCATTCAGAAAGAGTTCATAGCTATCTTACTAGATGTGAAATACTACCGCCCCTTTCTGTATGAACCACTTTCACCGTGTTACTGATCACGCCTCCAGGAAATGGCTCCAAAATATGAATAATCCTACTGACCGCTGGCTCATTGAGCCTTAAAGCTCCAAAATTATGATATGAAAATTGAACAACGGGCTGGAACCCACTATATAAATGTCAACTGAGTTAAATTGCTTACCTATTCTCTTTTTAAATAATAGTGAAACTGAGAGATTTCGTGACCTTCTTATGGCCCTTGACGCCTGGGAAGATGAAGATGACCCTTCCAAGCGAATTTTAGCAAGATACTCCCATTTTATAAAATTAGAGAGCGTGAAGTTATATCAAGGTAGGTGCAACCTGGCATCCCTATCTGCAACCCACAGAGCGATTACCCGCCATATGGAATCCCACTCTACCCTTGGTCATGGTTAGTGAAGAAATCTTATGAGTAGATTAAAGATAAGTATTACTGAGAGGGAATTATGGAATCCATTATTAAAGTCATGGATGTCTTCTTGACCTTCAAAAAGCAATCCAGTTTCAAGACCAAATTTTAATATCAAACTACTACCCCGCAGCAACCCTTCCATATGTTAAGTTGAGTGTGGTAGGTCCTCTACCCATACTACCAGTGTAAATTGCTACATACTAGTAGGAGTTAATCACTTCACAAAATGGATTAAAGCAGCGGCTCTCAGCCCATACTGCCAAAGCTACTGCAACTTCCACCGTCAGTCCATTTTCATCTGCCATGGTTTTCCTTAAGTTCTGCTTTGTGACAATGGGAATAATACACGTCTAGAATAGTCAAAATCCTGGTTACCTCCATGGGAGCGCAGCAAATTTTATCATCCCTTATAACCCTTTTTGAATTATAATGTAGAAAGAGTGAATGGAACTTTATTGTCTATAGTACAAAAGTTGGCCACATCAGACCCTCTCCATTGGGATCAGTTCCTGCCTAGTGCCAAATGGAATATTGTATTAGCTATCATATGATCCTTAAAATTCTCCTTTCCGCATTTTGTATGGACAAGAACTTGGGGCACCTGCTCTATTAGCCAAAGATGTCTTCTCTGCTAGGTCATATGATCCTGACAAGGCCATGAGGAAGTTTGCCTAACACATCATCCAACTACAATTTGAGGCCATGACTAATCTCGTGAAAAGTGTCACCAAAGAGGTCCAAGCAGCTTATGAGCTCAAATCACCTTTATCATTTTTTAAACTCTCTTACTTATTTTGTATTATCATAATTGAATCACCCCCAGAAGCAAAAAGCTTGGGTCCATCTGTGAGGGCCCTTTTGTTATCATGTAAAATAGAGGTGATGAATATTCTATCAAATCCCTTTCTTTTGAAATAACTATTGACTGGGTACATGACCAGTTTCTATGTCTCTATTCCCCCCCAACGTCCTTAAGATGGTAATGTCATACAACAGAGGTACAACTTGTTAGTAAGAATGCTCCATCGTCAAATAGGTTAAATTTTATTGTAAATTCTGCAGCTAATTCTCAGTGGAACCCTCTCATCCAGAGTAATGACTTTACTCCTTGTATTCATATTAGTACTCTCTTTGAGATGAGGAGGTTACTTTGAGACTTTGGCAGAATAGACAAACTGACATGGAAGTCCACCCCTGTTCCAGCATGGATTTAGTACAATTTTCTAAAGGAAAACAACCCCCTCATATGGACTGAAAGGGGGTTCAGGGGAGCAAAAATATTTTATCAGCCAATTGCCACTTGAGACCTCCAGTAATTGGTGGAACTGAAAACAATTTCAGGATGGCTGATTAATGAAATTACATGAAGATGCTACCCCAAAATTATGACATCCCAACTGTCAAGTTAACGTCTGAAATCAAGCTTTACCAAGGTGAAAGCTTGTCAAGCGCAATGGTGGGCTAAATTGCCATCTAGCCTAATTAATATATCCTCTGCCTAATCTGAATTCCCTTGATTTCCACTACTAGCCTTGAAATAACATATATATTAAGAGGCGTCAATTTAATAAGGGGTCTCTCTTCTTGATCTAAGTTTTAATATTGATGGAATTATTTAAATTTAATTTCTCCTTGTGGTTATTTTTTCTCCTTAAAAATTAAACAGCGTCTAAGATTTTATTACTCCACCTTCCGCTCTATTGTTGAAATCCTGTGCAACAGCACCAGAAAGCACAATGGTGCTGTTGCACAGGATTTCAACAACTAATGCCAGAATAAAGTTTTATATATCAATAAACTAGTCCCACAATTGAATCTATCACTTTTGGTCCATTTCAATATATATTTTAAATTACTGGTCAGATATTGGACCAATATTTACAAGAGTAAAGTGAGACCTAAGTTGGAGCATCTTCTTTTTTTGAAAAAGAAAATATAAATTAGTCCAGTAGTTTCAGAGTTATGTACAAAAAAACATAGAAAAAATATATACAGGGTAAATCGAAAACCTTCTTCTTTTTCAAATTTGGTTAAAAAAAAAATGGAAAAAAGAACCTCCTATAAGAAAAGGCTTTAAAAAATATGAATACACAATAAAGCCTTTTCTAAAGTTGGCACCATATTTTAACTAACTTATAATAGCCATTTATCATATATATATACTCAGCACTGTATATTCTAAGTTGCTTAGTTTACACTTGGACTTGATCCAATATAAGATTTAATTTGTTACTGTGAGCATAATTTCTATAAGTCTGGTCAAAAGATGGTGCTGACTTCAAAAAGGGGTTTATTGATTATTCATAATTTCTCAATAATTATATACTTTTTAGAGCTTTTTTAAAAGAGGTTCTTTTTCTCAAAAAAAGAATGAGGTTCTCCCTCCCCCTAAAAAAAATTTTGAAAGCAGTTTTTTTTCAAAAAAATATACACAGTCCTTTTTTCAAAAACGCCTAGTTTTTTTCAAAATGTATATTTTTAAAAGTAGTTCTTTTCCAATTTTATTTTAAAAAATCACTATCTCTATATATCATTTTTGAACCCTCACTATTTTTATAAAAAAATAAAGATCATTGTTTTATATTATATAGTTTTCATATACAAATATACCAATAATTCATTTTATTAAATGTAGCTTATTTTATTGGTCAATCTATTTTCTAATTACTGATTCCATCATTAATATTCATTTTATTAACGTAGCTGGCTTAAATAGTCAAAGCTATTAATATAAAAATGAATGTATGTTTGTTCATTTGTCCCATATGCATCCCTATACTATTCATCCAATTGTAAAAAACTAATAAATGTTGTGTGCATTCCCATAAAGTTTTCTGAATTTCAAAAATTATTATTTTCATGGTAAATAAAAAGATTTATATGTAACAAGTGAAAATCTTATATGTTTTTGATGGAAATTGGTTAACGTTATGATTGAGCACTTGGATAGTCAGTTGATTCAATTTTAGACGGTTTTGTTAAGTGGTTAGTGGACATTTGGCTTATAGCAAGTTAATCCATATCAAAACTTGAAGCAAAAAGCCAATTGATTTTACAAATACCTCCTCTAGCATAATCAGATTGGCTTTTGGCTCTAAACTTAAATTTTATAAAGATTGGTTGTTCAAATCCTGGCGCAATCATTTAATCACTTTTTATCATCTAATTTAAATCTATATATCTGTTTATTCAAGGTGATCTGACCAAGGGACGATATCACTGAAAAGAGAATAAAAAATAATAGGCCAAAATGCTTAGATAAGCAAAATGACACCTAAATCTAACTTAAATTAACTAACCAGACTGTCAACAGCAAACTGTTATATGATCATGGCAGACGGGGAAGGGGAGTCAGGGGGCTCCTCAGCTTAAAATTTAGCAATGTGTGGGCCCAGGTGGAAAGTAATGGAGATTTAAATTTATCTTATTTATATATAAAAGAGAAATATTATTGACTGACCTACCACAAACTCTTGAAAAATACTAACCTGGAAACTTGAAATTTGATATATATGGTACTTATGCAATTATGGGGCTTTTTCTTTCTGATTACTATTACTTTTATTAATATGATTTGATGAAAACAGTACAATTTGATAATCAAACCAGGTGAGAGGAGCATGAGTGTAAAGTAAAGAATTGGGCAAACGTGGTAAAGGACAGTGGACCTGGACCTGCACCACTCAAAGTACCAAGCACACAGGAACAAACAAAAATATCATCAAAAACAAAAAAACCTGAGGTGGCACACCCTGTGGGTTTTGTGAATTTTTTGGTAAAATACTGCAGTTACATGGAAGTATCCCACTCACAAATACTGTCATTGGTGGAACCCAAGATATGAGTTTATCTGGGCATAGAAACACTGACAATGTGGGAAAAGTTTGGCAAAGTCCAACTTGATTTTTTTTCCACAAGCGGTGTACTTAACAACCCATACTATCTGCAAAGGTTGAGTAGACCTTGGGTTTAAAACTGCAGAAGAAGCAAATGAAGCAGCAAAGGTCAGAGTGGTACTCAACCTTCCTGAAGGTCAGCATTTAATATCAACCAAATGCACACATTGGACAGAATCCATAGATATTTTTATAATTTCAATTACTTTCCAACTACACTGGCACGCACAGTAATCAAACAACATCTCTGAGAAGGCTTGGAAGCCTACAGAGAAATTAAACAATTCAAAATGCAAAGATACCAGCTGATGCTGACCTTAGCACTGGGAAGGCATTTCCAATCATTTCCCCAAATCAGGAGGTAGTGAAGGATATCAAAAAAATCCCCCACATCACATCCTTCACTATTGATGGTAAAAATTTCCAATTATTTCATGCAACAGTAGTGAGTGCCCCCCTCATGTGCAACCACTGCCGGGCCTTTGGATACAAGATTTATGCTTGCCCCATAAAAGAAGACCTAAGAGAAATGGAATTCTGTGAGGAAGAAATGGGTGAAGATGACTCAGGGTACGCCAAAATCACAGATACCACACATAAGCATTCAACTGGGGAGAACATGGGCAATATAAAGAATTGACCCAATTTCCCCAAAAGAACAAAAAATGGCCAAACAAGCTCACAAGCTGGCTGCAGCCAAGGCAAAGGCTTTAGCGGAATCATCCATATCACCAGAACAGATCCAGGAAGACATGGATGAACTTGAATCAATGAACAATCAAATCCCGCAGAAAATCAAACAACCAATCCAAATAGATTAAATTTGGTGAAACCTGATTTTGAATAAATGTGGTAAAACAGGGGTTCAGCACACACCCCAAAATTGTGGAGCATAACCCAATCAGGAATGAAAATTAACAATGGAATGCGCAAGAGAATAATGTGGCCAATAAGAGCACAAAAGTGCACCGCAATGATAAATTGAAATCAAGCAAAGCCAAGAGAGGAGTGAAAACAGCGGCAACAAAAGGGGCAGAATACACCTCAACTCCTACTCATGGCTATGCCCTCTGCAGCAGAGGTACATTGGAGATTAATGTGAGTGAGGGAGTAGGGCTGGGGGGCCCTGCTAACCGCTCTTGAGGAGCATTAGGCATCTCAGTAGAGATAGGAATGCTGAACATTGCGGGACTCAAGGCCTTAACGTCCCAGGCCAAGAAGTTGAGTCTCCTACAAAACCCACCCATGGATAACCTGGGGGTGCATGATACCCACTGTCCACAGGGAGAGGAGGAGGCATGGAAGAAAATGCTCCTCCCAACAATATCATTTTGTTCACAACACTGTGGGGTGATAGTACACGTGAACTAAAACTCTAAATTCATCAATAAAAATTTGTTCCTGGACAGCTGAACACTAGCCTTTACCTTCTCATGGCACACTGAAGTGCACACAATAGCTAGTGTGTATGCACCAAACTGTGCACAAGGCCAACAAGAGTTTCTAACAGCTCTAATACAACTCCATCTTCCAGAAAACACTTTTTTCATGGGATACATGAACTGCTAGAATAACCCAGATACTGACTGATGGCCATACACAATGGAGGTATCACAAGGGCAAGTGGAACTTCACATACTAAAGGCCACCCTAAGACTATATGATCCACTACCAAAAATGTCACCGCTACTGCAAAACATGACACGCCCACATGTATACAACAGGTGCACTTATCTCTATGTCACAGTTAGACCTAATACTCACACCATTAATTTTCCATCACCAAATTTAAAAATATAAAACTACAAAATCGAATTTTCTGACCATTGGCTAGTTTTGGTGTCCTACACACTAGCGGAAACAACTACCCAAGCACCCAGGTGATGCAGAATACGCCCAGAAAGTTTATCCTACTTGGAATTTCAATCCTGGATGGAGAAATATTCTCAACCCAGGATTTTCAAACACCTTTCTGTTTGGACCCACTAACCACTTGGGAAATTTTTAAAAATTAACAACCCAACAAATTAAACACAACGTCTAGAAGATACAAGGAAGCTTTAACCATTATCAAGCACACCTTGACAGAAATTCAATCACCTGGAAAACAATGTCCCACGCACAGGGTACAGCCCTGGATGGGGTTGCAGATGGGCGGAAGTTTCTGCTCAGATAAAAACCCTGATATGTGAACACCAACACCAAGTTGGGGTTCAATACAGAGCAAAAAACATAAAAGATAGAGAAACTTGCTCAAACTATTTTTTCCATTGATTTCATGCCCAGAAAAATATGATCACTTGCACACAGGTCCAACTACTGGACAAATCCATAGTGGAACACCCAAAGAAGTTATGACCAAAGTTCACAAACTATATTCAAATTTATTTAAATCTGAACCAGTCAAACCAGAAAAAATCAAAAATTCCTTGAAAATGCACATATCAACACTGTGGCTCAAAGTAACAATATAATTAACCTAATATTGCGCGAGTAATTATGGGAAGTAGTACAATGTGCACCAAGAGGGAAATGCCCTGGACCTGATGGGATTCTCTATGAATTTTATATAAGATATTTTAATAACATTTCTAAAATCCTTTTAGCTTCCATGAACAAGTGTATTATGGAAACATGCCTCCTACCTGGAGGCAAAGAAGATTACACTGTCACCTTATTCAAAAAAGGAGACAGACTAAACCTATCCAACTGGCGCCCAATCTCCCTAACCAACACAGACACAAAGATATTCACATAAATTATGGCCAAAAGACTAGAAGAAATTGCAACTGATGCGATATCCCCATCACAATATGGATTTGTTCCAAGAAGATCCATATGGGACAACATCCACACAGTTGCAAATGTCTGCAGTCCAAAACCTCTGGAGCACTTGTCTTCTTGGACCAACAGAAGGCATACGACAGGGTGAACTGGACCTATCTCAGGGCCTGCCTTCAAAAATTCAAACTCACAAATAGATTCAATAACTAGGTGATGTTGTTCACATAATCAGCCACCATGGCTGTGCGTGGAGCAGGCTTCTTAACTAACCCAGTCATCCCACAGAGAGGACTCAAACAAGGAAACTCTTTAGGCCCTCTACTTTAAAACTTTAGTTTGAATCCTCTAATCTGGAATACAAATACACTTCTCAATGGAATTAATGTCAAGGGTCAACCACCAGTCAAAATGATGTCCTTCGCTGATGACTGTGTGGTGGGAATATCCAACAACTAGGATGCTTGCAGAATTGAGAAGGTGATACAAGAATATTCAGCCATAAACAACGCATCACTTAACACTGAAAAAAGAAATCATATTCCTTGGGAAATAGCAGACCCATTGGATGCCATCTACCTTGGGCCAACGAACTGGTACAACGTCAAGACTTTTCAACAGACATAGGAGGCGAAAATCAGCAATAACTCCACTGAAACTTCCCTTAACCACCAAGCTGACAGCTGGACCTGTCCGTCACTTGGGGGTATGGTTGGAAGCAGGAGGTTATGCCAACTCCATGATGGAAAATCAACTTCTAGATAAAATAACAAAACGCGTTGCCTCTTTACATTAACATCAAACAGGTCTAACAGAAAGGGTCACGGTATCCAACTCCATGATTCTATCAATCGTATGGTTTATGACCCATACAATCGCTTTCTCACCTGGCTTTTTTAATACAATTCGCGCCTTATTATAAGGATGGCTTTGGTCCAACCACAACCCCCCTGTATGCCTCGAAACCCTATTTGGCTCTAGGAGTAATGGAGGTATGGGGCTTACTAATTATGTAGAGCAAGCGACCCATATACTAGGATCCTGGATAGCTCAGGTGACTAGCCCAGATCTTCCATATATACATTGGGCCAGAACAGCAAGATATAACTTTACGCAAGCACTCCAATTAAGAAACCCAGATCACCTAAACACATTAATTAAGTATCTGGCATCCTATCCTAAATCTGCAGGACCACATGGCACTCCTGCACATTTGAAACAAATACTCCTAGCCATGAGAAGAGCAGAGTGGAAGATCCACATATGCGATCAGATCAGTCACAGAGGACGCCTAAAGCTAACTCATAGACAGGAAATTAATAGCCAAATAGTTAGTGACAACATAATATGAAGAAGTCTGAATACCATAGCCAGAATTGATTACATGGACCACATTGATATACCATACAACCTGAAGACCCAAAGAAGAGTCTGGAGATACACACATCACCCACTACTTCAACCCACGATAAGAGCACATGTGTGGAGATGCATGAGGAGAGTATACCGCACAGTAGAACGGTCAAATGCCAATCAAACCACATGTACAATATGTGGTCAGTATGGAAACTTATCCCACCGTTTAGAAAAATGTCCAACATCAGTGGCTTTATGGAAAGAGGCCATGCGCCTATTCCGCCAATAAAGTGGACAACCATTCAGTCTAGCTAGGAACATGTTCTCTCTAAACATGGAGTCACTATCCACCCATCCCTAAGGTCATTAATAGTAGCAATAGTACTATGGACGATCCATACAATAGTACCGGAATCATTTACAGGAGCAACGCCTACAATCCAAGAAGCAATAAATTGTTTCCACTGCCATATATTAAGACATTTCCAAGAATCGTTATTTGGAAACATGACACCACATAACAGAAGGACAATCAATACATGGTTCCCCATATGGTTCTTAAAGATTGATTCTTTCCTTTACTCTTGCTGCATCCAAGAATAAGCCAGTATAAACCCCCCATGCCGTCCTAAACTTGGTGGTCCTGGAGACAACAAGAGGGGCCTTAAACCCTCTGTGGTGTCTTTTAATTTTTCACAGTTCATTAGTTTATCCCCACTATATTGGAAGTGCTTGTCTCCTGGTTGACCTTCCCCAAATAAATAATAGGGTTCTTATGCAATTTAGGTGAGCACTAAGAGAGAATTTTTAAAAATTAAAGTAAAATAAAAGTTTTTATATATAAAGTGAATATCCTATATGTTTTGATGGTATTTGCTGTATTGTTATAAATGAGAGTTTACAGTCAGTTGCTTTGATAGTTATAATTAAAAACTTACCCATAAATTTTAATAATCAAATTACTTACTTTAAGCTCCTCTGATAAAATTAAAAAGAGTTAATATTGTGGATTATCTAGTTGGTGCTTTTGTCAACATTATCATACATATATAGATATTGTAGTTTTAGATTATATCCAATACTGAATATAGGCCTAGATATCATACTATATATAAAGATTTCATAGTACTAATTACCTTAGTGATTATACCCCCACTTAAACTGCAGAAAACTGCATAAATTATAATTCTAGCAATAAGATAAGCACCTTAATAGTTTTTGGTTATTTTATAAAAAACATTCACTAAATAGTAGTTTTATCCTCACTTAAATTACAGAATTAAAATCTAAATGTTAAGGGTAGTTATCCTGGTAGGATAATTCCTACTTTCACCCTAGTGCAGGTTTTGGTCAATACAGGTTTGAAACCTGTACTGGCTAGAAATATCTTGGTGGGGTATATTTGTCCATAGTCAACCCACCTTGAATACCTTATAATTTTGATCTTAATTATACACTTTAATTATCTTTAGTTATTGAAGTAAAATATTTACTAAATATTTATTTTAGTTTAATAACAAAAAAATTGATTTTTGTTAAATATCTTATTAGATATCTGATTCCAGCATGACATTTTTAAATTTGAAGTGTGTTATTGAGATCATTTTATTTGTATTAGAGGTGGGTTGACCTTGGGATAAATATACCACACTGTGAATTTTTCTAGCCAGCACAGGTTTTGAGCTTGTAATGAACTAAACCTGCACTAGGGAGGAAGCAGGAATTACACTGCCAGGTTAACTACCCTTTGAGATCATTTTAAGGTAAGCTTTTTATTAGTTTAATTTATGTTTTACTATATATAGCTATTAATTCATTAAAGTCATTACAAATATATCCATTATTATCAGCTAATATTTTTTTAATCAGCATCTTTTCAATACATACTTTTTTGATGGTTATACTTAATTTCACTAAATGTTTGTTTTCTACTATGATAATTTTTAAACATCTAAAATAGTTGCAAATCTCTTTTAGTATATTTTTTCATTTTCTTGACAATAATTTTAGTATTTTTATTCATTTTTTTCAGCATAAATTATTGTAATTGTCTGTGTTTACTAATATTATCAGAGTGAGTTTTAATCTTCATATAAAAACCTAAATCAATTAGTTCACCTGTCTGAAAATAAATAAACTCAAGTAACACTAGGTAACTCTGCTAGTTATATTTTAAAATGATAAGTGGTGTTGTCTGGAGTTGCTCAAGTTTATTTATAACCTCATTATGACAGCATATAGGTTGTGTCAGCATTACTTTCAAGTCAATCATACTAACAGCTTTGATGTTGCCCTCAAACTGATGAGATAATTATCCTAACTTACTTAATATACTTAAAACTCTAATAATGATTTTTTGTTTAGTTTTAAGCAAGCAAGTTTAGTGAATTAATTTCATAATATTAACCAATTCTCACCCACTCATCCAAATAGATTAAACCTGTCAGGATTGATTAGTTTTAGATGAGCAATTGGTATAATTATTTTATAATATTGTTAATTCTCACCCACTTGCCTCAATAGATTGAACCTATCAGAATTGAAGGTTTCAGATGTCACTCAGTCAGTACATCAGTCAGTACATCATTAAATGTGTTTTATTAAGTAGATAAGCATGTTTAACAATATAAGTTCATCATGCTATGATCTATACACTTGCTTGAATTTTGAGCATACCCCGCCATAGAAAATACATCACACCAAAAATTAATTTGAAGTCATCACTAGCCAATGCAGAATTTAAGTTTTTCTGGTTATGAACTAGGTTTACAATTAAAATTAATCACTTTTACCCCTTTAAAGTTTTTTAATTTTTTAATTTCTTTAAATTTTATTTAATGTGGGCTGACCTAAGGATGATACCACACTGATGAAGGGGATTCAAATTAATGGGAAAGGAGGATAAAACCTGGAAACCCATCATGTATGGCATATGATAGACAGGAACTGTATGGACCGCCTTTGCTATTTACTATCTTGGTTTGGGTATTGTTATGAAACACCAACACAGTCTTAATTGTCCCCTACCCAAAGTTAATCTACTAGGATTGAACTTGAGGAGGCAGTGGTAGTGAGTCCATATTTTACCACTGGGGTATCCATCCCTTACTGGTCCATTTTGATATATAAACCAAACTATTGGTCAAGTACTAACTAATTTTTACAAAAGTAAAATGTGACATAAGTTAGAGCATCTTATTTTATGGAAAATATCATTCAAATTGGTCCAGTAGTTTCAGAATTATGGGTAAACAATTGTAAAACAAAAATAAAAAAAACAAAAAATTCAACTTGAAATTATTTTATTCAAGTTGACTAATAAAGCTCCCTCACGGGAATCAAACCCTGGCCACTCTGGTGAAAGCGGAGAATCCTAGCTACTTTTTTATAAAAACCTCATACTTTATTTAAAAATAAATTTTAAGGGAAAGTAAGAGGGGAGGGCAGGTACAGGCGATTTGGCCAAGGGTAAAAAGTACTGGGGGTTCAGGCTGCTAGAGTTCTAGCACCTCCAACATTGCTGATTGGCGATTGCTATTGCTAGCCACAGTTCTAGCATCAGCGGGCTTACAGGCCATTCAATTCTCAGTCAATTAGTTGCCTCATCGCATACAACGAGTGATCTGGCAGGGAAAGCCAAACGTGCAGCTTTATAACACCTGTGGATTATGCATGAAAATTTTGAGATCCAATGGAGCTGATCAGAAATAATCAAATGGTCTTAAATACCTAACCTTTGTGGTGGGGGCTCTCATTACTCAAAATCTTAGTGATGAGTGCACAGTGAATTACCCATAAAAAATAATGATAAATGAAGGCTTGTAGTTGGATCAGAGCCATTCTCAGGGTTTTTGTGAAGAAAAGATCCTGCGATGGATGTATTCCCAGTGGCGAATGTTCACCTGATAGGATATGACACATCATGGACCAGTACTTTTTTGAACACAGAGCATTCATAATAATGGTGGGCTATGTCTGCTTCCAGTTCAGCGCATATGGGGCATTCTTTTTGCTGGTAGTCCGGCCTGCTGTGCTTTCCTGATTTGAATGCTTTATCTAGGATCTGCCAGGTTACCAAATGCTGTTTGGCCATTACCAAATAGGAGTTCAGGCCCAAAACCAACTCCTTTGTTGGGTAGTTGGTGTCGTGGCCTTTGGTAGTCTAGTCATTTAGGAATCGTGGATGGGTGGGCAGCTTGCATCCTGGTTTTGGGAGTGGATCCCATATTCTATCAGCATCAATTTTTACCTTATTTTGATTGACTTGGTTGTGTATTTGTTGGCAATTCATTTACGCTCCTCCCAGCTCATTGCAGAAATCATTGTGGAATTATGGGCTTTATTGTCCCTTTGAATTTGGTTGGCATCTTGGGTCAATCACTCAGATGACCATCTGCCCTGGTGCACGGCCTGATTGCATAGTCACCAGTAGTGTGGAGTACCCTTTCAGGAGGTTATCCACGGGTGGTGCGCCATCCATTCATGTATTGAGTGGGGAGAGACTGGCTCTTGAAGGCCTTGGGCTCTTGCCCAATTCACGCCCCACGCTAGGGTGGGCAGCACATGTGCATCTGTGTTAGCTTAATGAATAACTTCCCCCATATACGCTGGGCATGAGATTCAAAGTCCAGGAGGCCCATGTCTCCTTCATTCTTTGGTTTTGACAGGGCTTCCAGCGGCATTGGTGCCGCCTTCGCCTTGAACCACAGGAAGGTTTGGAGAATAGTCCTGATTTTCTTCTCTAAGTTTGGGCTCATTGGCAGCACATGAGCGACATACCACAACTTCAAGAAGATGAAGATGTTTATTGCCTGTACTTTCTCTTCAAGGCATAGTCTGGCACTCTTTCAGCATGCCATTCAGATTGATAAGCTTGACAATACTTCCTGTTCAGTCTCCAGTAACACTGGTCCCTTATTGTTGAATAGTATCCCGAGGTATCAGATTGTCTTGGAGTTCATGATCAGCTTTGTGTCAGTTGGTGGGCTGAAGTTCAGGTTGCCAATCCTCATCACTGAGGTTTTCGCCAAGTTGATTTTTGCATTTGAAGCTAGCTGGTAAAGGTTTAGTAGTTACTCAGCGCCCTGGAGGTCAGTTGGTGAGCTTATGCCTACTACCATTTCATCATCAAATGTTAGCATCATTAGTGGCATTTGATTAGGGTGGACTAGGCCCCAGAGTTTTGCGTCTACTGCTGCTAGCAGCATGTTGGCTGCAAAATTAAAGAGTATCAGTGACATAAGGCCACCTTGTCGGAGACCCTGCCCAATGGAGGTTTTGTTGGTTATGCTGTCTGCAACAATCACCTTCGTTACTAGGCCCAAGTACAGTTTCATTATCCATGCTTGAAAATTGTTGGGGATACCAACTGCCTTTAGTGCCTCATGTAGGAATGACCACGCTACTCAGTCATATGCCTTTTCCATGTTGAGGAACATAAGGTACCTCTGTTTGATTCCCCTCACATCCTGGAGTACGTTCTGGACTAAACCAGTGCTGTCCCATATACTATGGCCTTTGATGAAGCCATTCTGGGCATTATGGAGCGTGTGCGGTGCCATTGCCATCAGCCAATTAGATAGTATGCGCGTGAGCAGTTTATAATTGGCATTTGATAGTGCAATCAGGTTCCAGTTCCAAAGTTGGCATTGGAGGCCCTTTTTGTAAAAAAGTACGATTCAAGTCTCTTGGCCTCCCAGAATTTGCTGGCCATTTTGTAAATAGTGGTTAAAGAGGGCTTTGAGCTCCAGCGTGATGCGGTTGCAGAATATGCTGTATATTTCTTCACACATATTGTTGGGTCCTGGTGCTTTCATCCTAGGCAACTCCTTTTGCACCTGGAGAATCCTAACCACTGGACCGCAAGGGATAGTTTTTATAATAATATCTTAAAAAATTATATTAATTAAAAGGTTAACAGCTGCAACTTAGTTATACAAATCTTTGTGTATCATATGTTTTCCAGATTAATCATTGTCTCTGTTTTGGTGTTTATAAAATCACAAAAACTATTAAAGTTACAGCAGTTGGGCAGTCAATGTATATTATTAAACACCACATTTTCAGCTCAAAACTCACAGCAAAGAATTAAGTATCTTAAGCATTGTAATTATTTAAATTTATAAAGTTTTATAGTTTGACATAATTATTTACAGTTAATAAAATTTTTAAAATTAACTATAAATGAGATTTAGTATATTATCCTCTTATTATCATACTTTATATTTTAATCTACAAGTTGATGGGGTTAACTTAATTTTAAATCAATGTTTTTGTAATTACTTATATTATCAAATACTTTTTCTTATGCTTTCATTTTTACTATGATATAATAAATATAAGTATCTAAGTGTATATAAATATATTGTTAATAAGACTTTGTATAGTTTTTCCTATATATTGGCTTATATATTAAGTAATCTTCTAGTAAAAATATCTCTTAGAATGGATAACTGATGGAATACTTTTACTAAGCTGTCATCTGTTTAAATATCATATGATATATGGCATAACAACTTCCTAAAGCAATGTTATAATTATTAACAAATACTTGCAAATAACCATATAACTGTATTTTTAATTTTTTTAGTATCCTTATATAACAACCTATATTTTGATTTATCACTATCTAGATTAGTAATAATGATTCTCAAATTAGCTCTTTTACAAATGTGTCATCATGTAGATATAAACTTTGCACAACATAATTGGCACTAAGAAGTATTTAGATTATAAGGGGATATCAGGCTTTTACAATAAATAAGACTTCCATATGTATTAATGTCATTTTCCTAGTTTATTCTGATTTGAGATAATAATACAATTTCATAGATATTTTCAGTCATCATCCCCTTTAAGATATTAAGAGGAAGTATCCTTTTATAGATCTTCCATGTATATGGTTAAAGGTAACACCAGTGGGTAAGTAATTGATATAGTTTTCACTTCACCTCTTAAAAGTAAAAACATATAGTCCTACCTAAATGACTTCAAGATACTGCTTTATGAGGATTTAAAACTTATAGCATTATATCTCTAGTTATAAAACGTAAAGTAAATATTGGCTTATGCATTTAATTGGCAAACTGAACATTTTTAGTAGATGTTAGCTAAGTTATTCATTGCACCTGATATCATTTTAACAATGCGCTGTGCTAACTTTCTTAGAGCCTTATCAGAATCATCAGTAGCATTAATAAAAACTTCTTTCATAACTAAGACAGGGTTTATAAGTTTTGTCTATATATAGCTTTTTAAAGAGACATATTCAACTTATAATAATATTATTTTGGTGATTCATAAAGGTACAAGGAAGATAGAGTTTTAATGCAAGAGATCCATTTTTACAATCTACAGATTATTAAAACTAGCGTGACATTACATCATTCTACATACCCATTAGTAGATTATATATATGGGAAGAGAAAGACTTTTGGGCGCCCATTGTAGTATCCAAGATCTTGACTACCCTGAAAGTGAGCTTTCTCCCATAATTATCTAAATAGAACCTGATGAAAGCCATGTCTTGTGAAGATGTAATAGTGGAGAAAAGTTGCTGTAGCTTTAGCTGTCTAAAAAGGATAGCAACCACCTGGGAGCTAGGTAGGGTAAGCTAGGTCCATTAAATGGCGCAACTAAGGAAATCTTGTTAAAACATGAGTGAGTAGCAAACAACAGAACCTAGAGGGACACATTGGTCAGGTCCTGTAATGGTCTGAAAGGAGTGTGGGATGATATTAATGACTGTGTCAACCTGTTCTCGTGAGTGTCTATCACTTCCTGAGGGGAGAATATGGGAAGAAAGGGGGGATTATGATTTAATCATGGTGCCTGTTAAAAGGCTTCCCCACAAGCTGGGTTTGTGTGGGTGCGGACCCCAGGACAAGGGATGGGTAAGCTTTCTTGGCTGCACTTCAGTGCACCTGCATACAATAAATGCTGCAGTTTTCTGAGTTGGCCTAAAGCTCATCTAGCTGCTAGTTTGGTCACCATGAGCTGACTGTTGGCAAAAGTGATCATGGAAGAAAATTGCATCTGATCCAAAAGGACTCCAAGACTTCCTAGACAGAAAGGGGCCAGAGAGCAAAACTCCACTATAAAAGCAGGTGACAAAGGGGAGAGCTTCAGTTTCTCCCCCTCAGGGGCCTTAAACCTGGGGGTCATTAGGTCTTATCTCCCTCGAGGGAGATGAGAGACTTATTGCCTGTCTTGGCTGGTGCAGACAGTCTGCCCAGTACTTAAATAAGGCGGGCATATGTCAGCTCTGGGGTAGTGTAAGCTATACTCAAATTGCAGTCAAACCCACATTTGGTGGTGCTTAGATTCATTTAGCTCTAGTGTGGTGGGGGTAGGACCCCAAGCCTTCATCCTGCAAAGTTTCCTGCACTAGGATTCATTTTTTAAAAAATAAAGATCAACCACTTCAGCCCACTTACTGAAATGAATGATTATTACTAGGATGCATTGTTTCCTCCGGTGGACTGAGAAAACCCAGTGACATCAAACCCTTATTGCATGAAAAAGCTGATTAATTGTCATTTTTTGCTACTAATTTCAACCTTTATAGTTTTCTTATTTTGGCAAGGCAGTAAGCATCCAGAACTTTAACCCTTATATTTTATATTATACCCAATAATAGTAACAATTTTGATCTATTCAAATATTTTTTGTGCTCCTCCATGATAAGCGTGATATGTGCCTCCATAAGGACAAATGCTCCTATATGGGTCAAAATATACACGCCAAATAAAATTAACCTTTTTATTTAACATCCTGTCTTTAATATTTGTATTTTGCAAGTGTCATTGGAGCATTAATTTTCCAGTTAATCTTCATCTTAACAAGTAATAAGTATTTAAGAGTTCATCTAGTCTTTTGGCTTTACCTTAAACCAATTCAAGATAGGCAACCTTGTATGCTATCTATATCCTATGGCGTGTTCTGTATTTTTTTAGTACTAGATGGTCGGCGTGTTCTGTATTGGCGCTTGATTATAATATCACATGGTTAAAGTTTCAATGACCAACGGGCCAGTCAAAGAATTAGATTATTAATATTTTGTATTCACTTTAGAGATGTATGATTAGTGACTACCATGAAAGTAGTTCCATAAAATAATAGAGATAATGTTTTATAGTATTAATGATGGTCTAAAAACTTCTTTTTGTAACAATATAGTTGTGTTAAACCTTTAATGAAATCTTGCTGAATTAAGAGATATAAAAATCCCCATATTTATTTAGTTGGGCAAGATTGCACCTGCCTCATAATCTGAAGCTCCCTTAAGATGGATAAAGAGCTTTTAATTTACGGTGTTGCAATACCAATCTCTCTTTTAAGATATACTTCATAGTTTTAAAATGGCTTTTTACTCAGCTCCTAAAAGAATTTACACTATATAATAATAAGCCTACAGTGGTTTCACTAAATTGTAAGACTTGGTGTTGAACTGATGGCAATAGAATTATAACAAGAAACACTTGAATATCACAAATGATTTTTGGCTCTGAAATTTTAGTAATGGCCTCAACCTTATCTTGATATGATTAAATACCTTCTTATTAAATGTAATGCTTTAGAAATTATAATTTCTTCTGTAAAAATAGTACTTTGATGGTTTAAGTTTTTTTTGTTCTCTTAACTGATGGAATACCTATTTTGATTTAATTAGATTGTTGAGGTTTAAATATTCTTATAAAGTTTTTTTAGATAAAAAATTACATATTTTAATATTAAATCCTGAAGGATGTGATACATGGCTCTTTGAAAAAGTGCAGTGCATAGCATAGCTTTTTAGAAGACAAACTGTGTGGAAAAGGCCTTTTGAGAATATAAGAGCGCATTTCCCTTGATTCATGAAAAACAGAACCATCTGCCATTAATCACTGGCCAGATCATGAAAATTTGAGCCCAAGTGTTAACCAAGGTTGTCATCAAAATGCAGAAGAGGACAGCTTTCCTTCTTTTTAAGATAATTGAGTCTTTGATGATCCATCACTAGTAGTTGCCCACCTTTTTTCTTTTTTATGAGAAAGAGATGAGAGGACCAGTGACTCTTAGATGTGACTAATAACTCAGCTTCTAGGAGGTTAAGTTTTTTAATCATTTGGCGTTCTTTAAAATTTGATTTCTAGTAATTCTTTGATGTGATTTAGTTGGTTTATTCAAACATCAATGTTATATCCAGTTCTTCATATGTCCATTGTCATGATCAGACTAAAAAAGCCTTGTATTAATCTAGGAGGTTTGGACTTTTCTTAGCTCCTTGAGACTCAACTTGTCAAATATTTGTATAATAGGAATAGCACATAACAGATCATCATCTGATAGTACAAATTCCTGTTGTGATTCTAGATAGTGTTTTTTTTTCTTTTTAATTTTTATGTAAGGTGGCCAACCTGGAATCTAGATAATGTTTCTTATAATATAATTAATGGGAAGTACGTGACATTGGGCAATTTTTGATATTATAAAACTTGAGCTTTATCATGTATTAGGTTTCATAAAAGAATTTTATAGGCAGTTATAAGCATGGTCCAATATATCAAATATGTTCTTTTTTAAAATTGACTGACCCTTTCTATGCTTGTAAGATACAGCAAGAACTTTTATAACATTTGTAGAGTTATTATTGAATCCACCACTAGTTGCTACTTTGGTCCAAACCTATGAAGTTCTAAAAGAACATAAGGGAATCTTTTCAGAAGCGTCTAGGGATATAGAATTTATTAGTGTATTAAAAAAGTTGTATGGACTAAATGTAATTCTGCACTAGGGTATCTTAACAGACAAGTTATCCCATATTTTGAGGTTCTTGACTTATCAAGCTAAAGTGAATCAATAATTTAGGAGAATTAGGAAATCTTTATACAGGGTTATAAATCCTATACTTAATCATAAATTTTAATCAAATAAGCATGTTATAATGATGATTTTCCTTTGATATAGTGGGTCTAATAAAAAAGGCATTTTTAATTAAAATTTTATAGTGGAGTAAGCACCAAGGGCTTTTGTACTACTGGGCCTTGTAGTTCCATATTCATTATCATATTCAAGGTCTGAAGCAAGCCTAATATTCTTCAGTAGTTTAGAGGATATACCATTAATTTTTAGATCATGTATCAAAAATTGTCAATATTTGGACCTTATTAATGACCACTTCAACTCAATGATGGTTCACAAAAAATTGATGATAATGCAAGATTTTTTGAAACTGAAAGTATCCTTAAGAATTTTTTCAGTCTTAGGATACTTATTTTCAAGTTCACCTAAACTATGAACGTTTTGTACTAGATAACTAAATAAGGAGAGATATTGATTGGCTTCACTAGCCATATCTGCCATTATAGTTTCTTATAATTATATTAGACAGGTATTGTCAAGAACTTGATTGTTTTCAACATTCCCAGAATTCAGTCGTTCAGAAAACTCTATCTCAGCAGGAGCTCCCAGTATATTATACAGTGTCCATATCACCCCTTCAGTTTCATCAAAAATATATTTAAGTAAATATAACAGTGCATAATTTTATATTAGATTTTTTCCAGAAACTATATGCTTGTCAGCTGTAGGTGTGCTGTTCCTAAAATTCCAAGTATAATTCTGTTTGAATTGGCTAAGCTTTCTTATTCCAGCAATTACTTTCTTTATTCTGGGTTATTTACAAAAAGTTGCATTTAAGACTCTTGATGGTCTTAGGATTTGCACTTCTAAAGCCAGGACTTTTGGCCTGGCGGAAGTGCTTCTAGTATACTAAGACTTATATAGGTCTGCCACGCCTAATAGTGCTTCCTTAATGATTTATAAAGACTCAAGACCCCATTTGTAGAGAAATTTTATAATTTTTTAATCGCATTCTCTGTTTAGACCAAATACAACTGAAATCAATGGCGTCGTTTAAGGTAATCATTTTTGACTTCAGCAAAGTCTGAGATTCAATTATAAACATATGACTTATGCAGCATTCCTTCACCAAATCATAAGATTATAATAAGAAAAGGATTGTTTTTTCATGGTCATGATCTGCTTAATTCAAATACTCTATAAGAGAATATTTGACCTCACGCCAGGTGTGTAAAATATAATAATGTGGCACCATTTATACTTACCAAAAAAACATGAGATAATATGTTGCACTTTTAGTTAGTCAGTGGCGACTTCTATGACTCCTTTTATACATAGAGGAAGGATGCAGTACTACTTTCCTAAGGAGTGAATTTTTCTTGAACAAGGGTTTATAGCTATTGTTTTCACTCCATGTAAAAAGTTATTATCAGGAGTCTCACTTCCAGTATCCTCAGTTTTTGAGCTAAAATTATTGACAACTTAAGCAACTCAGTTGAAGATCCTGAAACGACTTCATGTGTCTATTAAATCAATCAAGTTAAGAGGTAGAGTATTGCTTATCTAGGTCAATAGCTCTCTAAAGTGGGCCTCTTCGCCTTAAAGAGTACCAATTCAAGAATTGAGAAGGTCAATGTTCTCACTGAAGATAGTTCTAGCCATCAGAAAACTTTGTTGTTGTGCTTAAAGTGCCTATATACGTCCTAATAACTCCTCCTTCACATTTTTGAAGTTTATTTTTTCTCAAGAAAGTATACCAAAGTTATTCAAGAGCTTATCTTTCACTTTGTCAAAGTTCTCGTCAGCTTATTTAAAAAGTTTGTATGCATCAATTAATGAGTTGTCTCCATTGGAGTGTCCTTATATACTCTACTCTCCTTTTATAATTTTTTTACTATTGAGGTTAGATGTATAATATCCTCTAGAGAGTTTTTTTTTCCAAGTGACTCATATTAGAACTGAGGGTAGATACATACACATGATATTCAGCAGTTTGTATGTCTTGAACCTAACAATTTAATTTTAAACTTTTGTAAGCTGTACTTCCAGCCAAAAAATCTTTGCATAAATTATTTATAAGGTAGTTCTTTGTTTGCATCTGTTGGCAACAAGACAGCAATAATATTTGGTACTCAGAGGTGTCTGGGCTGAACAACTTGAGTTGATTTGGAACTTAACCTTCCATGAAGGTTCAAAGGTTAAAGTAATGCATGGATGGGTAGTATCTTTCTTTCAAACAATGAAGCAATGCTCTTTTATCCTTGATAATCAGACTTTAGAATAAGATGTATGTGTAGTAGAAAGTAAAATTTAAAATTTATATAAGGTACACTGACCAGGGGATGGACATTACTGAAACAGAAAATCCAGCTAAACAAGCTAAACATATGAATCAACTGCCCAAAACAAGCAGCGAGACACACAAAAAACAAAAAATAACTTACCAGGTGGCACAGCAGCAAGCCGCTTATCCCATCATGGCGGAGGGGGAGGGGGATCAGGTGGATCAGCATTTTTGGCTTCAACATTGAAGAGGCGGATCAATGCTGAGAGCAAGAGGGTTAGGGATCCATGGGATGAGGGTCTAGGTGAAATATATATTCTTTGAAGTTGTCATTGACAATTTGGCCTAGAGCTTAGCCTCTACGAGTTTGGCTAACTTATGTTCCACTTGGATGTGAGCATTGGGAAGCTTGGCAAGTTTTGCAATATTGGCTCTTGTGATGCGGGTGGATGGGGAAAAATCTATTAAATAAAACATATCCTTGACAGAGGTGAGGGCATCTTCTATGAGTCAGGTGGTTTCTTCTTCTGCAACAGCAGGGAAATCAGGGGGAAACTTGGGGTAATGCAGCCCTTTTTTAATTTGGTGATAGAGGCTGCCACATCTTTTCAGAGATGGTGACTTTTGGGTGAAGCCACTTGTCAAAAAATTGACTATGGGCTCTGCTAGTTGGCAGGCTAACCATTATGAAGACTGGTCAGCCCTTGCCATTTCACCTTGGGCGTTGGGGCCAGCAGCACCAGCTAACCCCTGGCGTGTCACACGCACTCTTTTGGGGATCCCCTATCCTCATACCCTAGACAGTGAAATAAATATAAACTTAAATCATAAAAGAGAATGAGCAAAGAGAGATATTTAGTAAAGGGAAGCGCCAGGTATTTATACTATTTACAAAAGGGCTACTGCGCCCACCGCTGACCTATCAGCTCTTCTGCTGGTTCTTCCAGCCAACCACTCTTCTTCTACTACTACTTTATTCTCTTCCCTAGCTTCAACCCTCTCGCTCTGTCCTTCCCAATGTCTGAATTAGTTTTGGCTCATCCTCAGCCTTAAGTCGTTGGTGAGCCATATAAATAATAATTCTAATTAAACATCAAATTTGTATTTGACCTTTGAGTTGATAATAATGCACCAGAAACCACTTCAGTTGCTCACTTTGACTTGGAATATCCCAGCATCTTGCTGACATCTCTTCTTTACTTATCTTAACCAATTGATTATGAATTGCCTTATTCAGGTGATAATATATATACTAAATGAGGCACCGGAAACAACCTTGGCCACCTCAAACTAATATTTGTTGGATCCGCAAACATCAGATTATCAGGCAGTGAATTCATGGATAAACAATTGAAGAAAATATATTGGCTTTCCACTGGAAATCCCACAACGGACCATGAATGGCTTTGGCATTGACCACTGATTATGCTGACTGATATCTATTGGTCATCCTCAGCTATTAGTCGTTGGTGATCCTTATACTAATTTTGGGCCACCAATTGGCCCCACTCAAACCTAAATCTAAACTTGGTGGAGTACTAATTTTGGCTCAACCCAAATTGGGGAGCAACTAATCAGCAATTGAACCAAATAACATGAAATTCAGTCAATAAACCATTACGCCAGGATTGGCCATATCATCCCAAATAACGCTTGATCATTAGAGGATTTTATCTGGATAAAATTCTGACATTTCCCCCACTTAGCCAGATGGTAATCCTCCTACTTCCAACCTCAGCGTGTGGGGAGGGCGTCCAGGGCTTACCCCTCCCCGCCACCACCAACTGCTGGAACCAAACCACAGTGGCGCATCACCGCCACCTCTTTACCAACATTTAGCTACCTCAGCACCAACCAGCAGAGTCCCCTGTAGTGAGCACCAATGTCATAAAATCGACTATGGGCTCTGCTAGTTGGCAGGCTAACCAGTATGAAGACTGTTCAGCCCTTGCCATTTCACCTTGGGCGTCAGGGCCAGCAGTGCTGGCTAACCCCTTGGCATGTCACACGCGCCATTTTGGGGATCTCCTATCTTCATTCCCTAAACAACAAAATAGATATAAACTTAAATCATAAATATAATGAGCAAATGGAGATATTTATTGAAAGGGAAGCGCCAGTTTTTATACTAACTACAAAATAGCTACTGCACCAACCGCCAACCTATCAGCTCTTCCGCTGGTTCTTCCAGCCAACCACTCTTCTTCTTTTACTAATACTTTATTCTCTTCCCTGGCGTTGACCCTCTCGCTCTGTCCTTCCCAATGTCTAAATTGGTTTTGGCTCATCCTCAGCCTTAAGTTGCCAGTGAGCCATATAAATAATTATTCTAATTAAATGTCAAATTTTTATTTGACCTTTGAGTTGATAATAATGCACCAGAAACCACTTTGGTTGCTTGCTTTGACTCCAAATATCTCATCATCTCGTTGACATCTCTTCTTGACTTATCTTAGTTGATTGATTAGGAATCACCTTTATCAGGTGATAATCAATATACTAAATGAAGCACCGAAACAACCTTGGCCACCTCAAACTCATAATTGTTGGATCTGCAAACATTATATTATTAGGCAGCAAATTCATGGATAAACAATTGAAGCAAACACATCAGCTTTCCGCTGGAAATCCCACAATGGACCACAAAAGGCCGTTGGCATCAACCACTGATTATGCTGACTGATATCAATTAGTCATCCTCGGCTATTAGTTGCCAGTGATTCTTCTACTAATTTTGGGCCACCAATTGGCCCCACTCAAACCTAAATCCAAACTCGGCGGAATATTAATTTTGGCTCAACCCAAATTGGGGAGCAACTAACCAGCAATCGAACCAAATAACATAAAATTCAGTCAATAAACCATTCCGCCAGGATTGGCCATATCATCCCAAATAACGCTTAATCATTGGAGGATTCCATCTGGTTAAAATTCCGACACCACTGCAGCCTCAGCTAGCTGATGGGCACTCAGGAGAGGGGTAGTGGTGGGTTTAGGGATAAATTGCTTGGGCAGAAAGGGGCATCAAAGTCTTAATTCAAGTAAAGTTTTAAGTTAATTGGAAAGTTCATAGGTGGGACAATTTCACCAGATTTAGTCATTTCATCCAATAAGTCCTATGGATTTTGATTGAGTATGATTGATTTGGGGATACTTGGCTTAGGGTGGGTAAGTTGGGGGCGGGAACTTAGTTGGATTGAATTTGGGCCCAAACCTGCTCCTGATTGATTAGATTTTGAGAAAATTGGCTGGCTTGGGTTGTATTTGCAAGTTTTTGCTGATTTTGAGAGTGCATGGACATAGGGAGTGGGGCAGCCAAAATCACCATTTGAATGCTATTAGTGTGGCCACATGGGCGGAGTCAGCAGTGTTTGCATGATTTGAGTTGTAATGACATGGTTTCTTTGTATGGTCCAACTCATGGCATAGGGGGCAAACTGTGCAACCATTGTCGGTGTGAGCCCAAAATAGATGGTCAGGTGTGGATTGGATATAGGCATGTGGTGGATGTGCTGGGCCATGTTTAGCTGGTGGGGGGTAATGGTGGTCATTGCCTGAGGTGCTGCAAGGCGCTCAGCACCACTTGGGACAGGGAATTGGAGAATGGAGATTGCGCCATAAGTGGACATCCCCAACATCAACTCCTCATATAGAGTTTGAGGGGGAAGGTGGGAGGGAAGGTTTGTAAAGGTTACCACAAGTGTGGTATCATAGAGGAGACGAGTTCAGGTGGTGGTAATGGGTGTGTTTTTGTAAATTAAGGACGTTGCCAATGCAGCGGCTGCGTCCTCTTCTGTGGGGAAGCCAATAGAAAAATAGCCCTTATAATGGCAGAAGTTTATAAATCCTCTAAAGCAAAGGTGGCCGTTACTAGCTCAATAATTGCTTTGTCAACCTATGGGAAGAGACATCTGTATTTGATGTGGAGGTAAAAGCGGATATTGGATTGAGGTAGGGCTAGAGAGGTGGAGGTGGGTTGGGTGGACTCATGCAAGGTGCAGTGCTAAGTCCCTTTGGAGAGACAAAGCGGCCAGTTGTATTAGGCAGACTGGATGAGCCCATCTGCATGCGTTTGCTTGCTGGTAAGTAAATGCTAGCAGGTGGAGCACTGCTGCCCCACACTGGGGCAGTGGGTGGTGGATCCGCAGACATAAATGGAAAACTGATGCAGTGTAGGTGGCGGTGGAAAATTAATGGTTATTTCTAATCAAAATCGCTCAAAAGTCATGTTTATCAGAAAGAAAACTCTGTAGTAAAAAGTATTATATAGATAGAAGGTTAGTACTATTTAAGTTCCAGGAGAGATTAAAGATCATGACGAGGAATAAGCGCACATCACATATGAAGATGAGAATAGAACTATAAATGTAGGAGATAGCACAGTACAAGTTTGGAGTAGGAGTAGATCAGGATTCATCCAAGGCTGGACTGCATTCAACATAGGCAACACTCACATAGGTCTGTACCTTGGTATCTGCTCACATGACAACTGAGTGCTTTCCATTATCTGATACTATGAAATTAACATATATAGAGGCACAATGAATGGTTCGAGGCTGGAAATTGGAGAGAATAAGTGAGTTAAGCATTAGATAGAGCCACGTCCCTTAATATCAATATAATATCAGAGTTGTTTTAGGCATTTGCCTTATCTTACCAGTTAGTGATCCACTAAGGAGGCACTTTATCCCCCCCCCCCCCCCCCCCCCCCCCCCCCCCCCCCCCCCCCCCCCCCCCCCCCCCCCCCCCCCCCCCCCCCCCCCCCCCCCCCCCCCCCCCCCCCCCACTCTTTTAGTCACTACTTTGGCGTTACTAATAGAGATTGCTTGGTGTATTGCAATCTGTATTAACAATTTTGGACTTCACGTTTAAGAAATTTAAATAATAAATTTCAAGCAAATGATATAACATGCAATTTATTATTAATAAACAAATTGTGAGCCCAAAGTTAAGCTTTACCCATACTTTGACAAAACTTGAAAGTAATAGCTTAAGTCTTCATTTCTCAAGTATTCAAACTTATTATTGCTTAAGTTTAGTAGAAAAGCCTTCTAGCTATAATGCATCTCATATTGTAAATTAATCAAATAAACTCTTATTTCTCTTTGGTATTTTTGAATACCTAAAATTAAGTGTAGCAACTTGATTAAAAAGTAGATTATATTATTAGTTATCTCACACATTAGCCCTTACATCATTAATGTGATGAAAGTTAAGTCATAAACATGTTTATAAAATCTATTAAGGTATTGTGTATTTAGATGTTAAAAGAATTCTTTATAAAGCATTACTAGCAATTAAATATGTGGTAGAATTTACATATATAAACTTTATAACACATCATTATATGTTGGCAGTTTTGTTGTAGGTCTCAAGAAGATCATGAATTTTGTACAAGGTCAACAAGTGACTTTCTACTACAGATCCTCGTTCAAGGTTAGAAAAATCCTTAAATTTAGTATTCTATGAATTTGACTATTGATAACATCTGAGGTATACCCAGATATCCTTTTTTTCTTCAAGGATCTCCAAGGGACTTGATAGTCCTCATTTATCACCATTAGAGGACTATACATATGGTCATTGCCTTCTGCATTTTCATTTTTAATACATTGGGTAACACTAGGCAAGGGATTATTCTACATTTTCAGTAAAAGAGTTGTGCGTAAGCTGTTCATAGCTAAGCTATGCCTCTTTAGTGAGCACCAATATTTGGGAATTCCATCTAGTCAGTGACTTACAAGTACTAATTTCCCAGGAAGTACACATTAAAATATTTTTAAATATACAAGAACTTAAGTATTATAGAAATTTGGCGTCCAAAATTGACTACTTAGAACTTGGACAAATACATGTGATGGCAATTTTAAAGATGAGCAAAATACTAAAAAATTAAGATATTTCTTAAATGTTGATAGTAAGATTATTAGAAATTATGTATGTGAAAGTATTTTATTTTTAAGGTTTCAGTAACTTATATATACTAGATATACTTGAAATAATGAAAGAAGTGATAGCATAGCGGGGTGGTTCCTGCTCCATTCTGGGTCAGGTTTTGATTGACATGAGCTTGAAACCAGCATAGGCTAAAAAACTTGGTGTGGTATAATTCTCCCAAGGCGACCCACCTCATTTACTTTTTACTGAAATAATGAAAATTGATGATATAGGGAAATATTTATAAAGGATGTGGTTTGTGATATAAGTGATCATATCAATTTAAAAATCATCATGCGCAAACTTAAAATATTTATACAAAGCCAATTATTAGAACTCTGTTATGTAACAAATTAACTAATTTATCTAGAAGTATAATTAATTAGTTTTGTTAACATAAAGTATTGTTCTAATGTTTGTAGTGTCCATAGAAATTTATAATTATATTACTGAAGGCCCTCCTAAATAATAATATTGAGATAATAGTGATAGTTGCATTATCATTAAATTCCTGATATGTCTATCCTCTATATCTTATCAGAGATGAAAAATTCAATGTCAGGAATTACCCTGTATGGGTGAAGCCCTGACCTAGGGTTTCTAAAGCTCTTAAAATTTGCAATAAATTTTGACCCATATATATTGTCAATTAATCAAAAGATATATTGGGCTTGACAATTTAAATTGTAAATTATAAATTTTTGCCACCAAGGGAACACAATTGTTTATTTTGAGATTAAAAATAATTGAACATAACAATAGATTTAGAGTTATCATCTATCTAGTTCTCCACCAACTATTAGGAAAAACAACACTTTTATCACTTAATATTGTAGCAACGTACAAAAAAGTTATCTTTTCAGGGTTAGTCTCTCCCAATTGCTACATAATACTATCCACTATGTGCCATTGCTTAATAGCTTCTCATTATCAGATTAAATACACTATCCTAATCTACTTCCATCTCTTAACCTGGATTATTTTATCAAATAATCTAGAATATTTCCTGGTACTTTATATAGTTTCTCCAATTTTATGAATAAAAAACTTTTCTCCTCCTATTTTTTAATTAAAAGTTCTCTTAGATCTTTTTTACTCTAGTAAAATTGAGTTCCATGGTAATATTTTCAGCTTCAAAGTACTACTATTGCTAAAGTACATATTTGCCCTAGTGAAGAATTATACAGCTAGGAAGAGTTCTAAGCAGCTAAAATATTATTTTTGTAGCCTTCAAAGAACCAACTAACAGATAATACCCAAGGTTTTGAGATTAGTTATCTCTTCCAGGAGTTTTTGAGGCTACTTAGTGAAGAAATTACAAAAATGAACTCATATAGCAATAATAAGAGCGCAAGTATCCACCAAGGAGTCCACTCTAATAAACAGGAAAAAACAGGATGAGTAAGAATAAGGAGAATCTCATCCACCTTAAAAATATGAGATGTTCCTATCAATGGTGTTTTTTACCAAGATCATAACTACCATGATGTTAAAAATGCCTTGGACTTCCTGAGTCATGAGATAATTGACTAATGGATAAAGAAATGGAAGAAGTGAATTTTGAGGTAGAATGGAAATAAAATGTATTCTATTGCAAAGAACAGCTCAAGATAATTAAGTATTATGCCAAATATTCCATTAACTGAATTTCAGAGGCTGACTAAATACTTGAAAATGATGAAGCGGTAGAGTAAGTACAGTATATGATATATGGCGCCATGAAAAAATAGCAATAAACTTGTTCAGATGGTGGAGCAACTTTTGAGGATGCACTTTAAAATTACCCACTTATTTAATGACAAAAGTTGGAGTGAGTTAGTCAAACTTGAGATTTTTTTCTGCTGAACAGCTGGAGGAAAGAACACTAAAAAATCCAGTTTTTCATTGACCCAACACCAATTAAACCTATTGATGATACCACAACATCTAAGGAATTTAGAAATGACTCTTCTAAGGCCCATCGCTATTCTGACAATGATATTGAAGCCAGAGAACTGGATGTCTCTGCCAAAGCCAAAAATAAAGCCCAATGAGATCATAACAAGTTCCATTAACCAAATAAGCCAAAGGTCTCTGCAGATCAAACAATTACCTTTATAGCTGAGAGTCAGATTCATGAATTATTTAAACTTCCCAAGTAAAAGGCTGCAGCTACAATACACTTAGCTCAAGCTGATGCTCTATGATGCTCTGAGGGTGGACTTTATCAGCCAAGCTAAATTCCTCTTTGTTCAATGCACTGTTCCTCATTGAATCCTACTGCTTTAAAAAGATGTCCTTAACCCAGATAATATGGATGACTCTGCACCTAATTTACCTACCCTCACTGAATTCCCTGATGTTCCATTGATTTATTTAGACAGGCCAGTTCAATGACTCCACGACCAATACTATTCCCTTTACAATTTAAATTTTTTATTTAAACGAGGCAAGCTGACCAGGGGATAGGCATTACTGAAAGAAAGAAATGACTTGAAACCTGAACAGGGTCAACTCCGTCGAAGAAAGTTTTTCCACCTCCAGATTGGGACTCAAATTTTTCTGGTTACGTCATGGGTAAGGTTTTTGTGTTATTAGACCTACTAACCGCCAATAGCTTCCTTTGGCTGGCACCCTGATTGATGTGCGAAGGGCGGGAATTGAACCCACAACCTTCAGGTTGGTAGCTGTACACCCTTACCAACTTGCCTTCCACCCCTAAATTTTTCAACATAATAATTAATTTTAATTTTACTAACAATTTAGGTATTTCCAACAACACTGAAGAGTTAACTTTTGATACCATTTCTGATAACTTGAAATAGTTTGTAAAACTACTACTTAATTAATAGTCCACAACCTAAGCTACATCAACCTCTCTAGAAAATGGATGCCAAATTATCCAAAAAGGTCACCCAAATCAGATATTTATGTTATATCAGAGGTCAACCATCAAAACCTAGACAATGAAAAATTAACATGGGAGAACAGGCTGGATATCATAGACATACAATACCAAGCTTCCCTAATTCATAAATTTCTATAGCTCAAACATATAATATCAGTTTAAAAAACAAAGTTAAACTAAACCGCTCAAATTTGACCTTGGCACATTCAAACAAATGGCTTTGGCCAACATTTTAAAATAAAAATATAGACCGCTTGACAAAATTTTTTAACTGCCTCATGCTTGATTTTAAAACATATGGCTTCTTGAATAAGGCCAGTGGAACCCTTGTTTAGAGTCTGCGCATATTGAGAATCATTACTAGAAAAAAACCCATTCACTTGACCCTCTTAAGATAGTCTAATCTATGATCTGTGTAAACAATCCTCCAGCATAAAAATTATTACATAGATCTGCCACTAATGTAAGCTTATCTGACAGCACAATTAAGATAAATTAATTTATCAGCAACTTTCTAGATACCCCAGGAACGTACCCCACTTTCAGGTTCTTATGATGATGTGGTAGGAACTAATGGTTTAGTTGGAGATAAGAGCTTCACTGAGACTACCTTGGTACTACCTATCAAAAAGTTTGATGTCTCAGAGACCATCCTAAAGGTCAAAATATATTTTCTCAAGTACGGTCAACCCAAAGTTTCAAGGCAATCGCCACTTCCAGGGCTTTTTCACAGTGTCTCCCCCTTTAGTTTAACACAAAGCTGTGCCCAAAATCTGCCTTTGTTGACATAACTATTGGGTCAAGTGATCAATATCTTTCATTTTTTACTTATCTAATTGCCTCAGATCTTCTGAACTAATGACTCCCAATCAAATCTTAAAGTTATCAATCATATAAAAAACTTATGGGATGAAGGAAGATCTTATCATCAAAGTTGAGCGTAAACTGTCTACCATCCTCACAGTTATGAAGGATTGAGTTGCCAGCTCTCTAAGGTGAACGAGAATACACTATAAAACTCAACCATTAAAGCAAAGCCAATTTTACAATAATAAGCTAATTAAGATAAATCATTTCGTCACGTTGATAATAGTCATGTAGTCATAACAAGTTATATTATCCCATTTTCAATACCATCCCAACATCATATATATATCAAACAAAGATAACAATTACTCCTTGTTTATGAAATCAGAAGTAGGAAATTGTTATCCTGGTCAAGGCTTAGAGGGACATGATTGGGCATTGCCATGGCATGGATGAAGCCCTGACTTGGGGTTTCTAATGCTCTTGTAAACTGCATTAATTTCAAACCATATCATAAATATTTATTAAATGATGTATTGGGCCTAAGTCTTTTAAATGTTACTATTTCTAAATTATAGGCCACTGAGTGAACCCAATAGTTATGGTGAAATTAAAGATAATTGAATTTAGTAGTAGAATATGAATGGATCATCTCTCTAGCCCTCTATACCAACTAATAGTATAAATCAACACTTTAATCCATTACTATTGTAAAAACATACAATGGTGGGTTTTTGCTTAATATTAGCCTCTCCCAGTACTTACCCAATTTTATCCATTATGTGCCTTTGTCTTTTAACTTCCCAATAGCAGAGTAAGTTTCACTGTCCTATTATTCTTCCAGGTTTTATCCTGGAATTTCTGTCATTTAATTTTTTCTTGAGTTTCCTTTGTTACTTTATAACAACTATTTTCTAAATAAAAAACTTTTTACAGCTTTTATATTATTTTTTAAAAGAATTTTGATTATTTTTTTTGGATAATAAAGGGTAAGCTCTATTATAATAATTTCAGTCTTAACATCCTGCCATTGCTGGATATATTTTACTTAATTAAGAAAGATCCTACTAAAATTTATTACTTACTTAATAAGACTAATAATCTTTTAGCCTTATAAGGACCGTCCACAAATAATACAGAGAGTTAAAAGAATCAGTTTTGCAAAAATCATATTGTGGATTAAAAGTAAATCTTCCAGATTACAAGAAGTATAATAGTATGATAGATAATTGTTAAACATGTTTGATTTTACTAATAACAAAAATAAAGCCCTATGACCAAATTGCCATTTGCATATACAGTTCAACCTTTTGGTTACAATTAATGGGTGAAACTCAACATGAACATGTTTTTAAAGACTATTGACAAGAATTATTCTTTAAATAAGTTAAAGATAGATTTATAAATGTTTTTAAGAGTAATCAGTACTGCATATCTGTCAGGATGTTGTCTAATTGGAATACTGTCCATTTTAAACTGGGTGTGTTAATGCCCAATCAGGCACATAATGCCAGGGACTCAGCCGTCCTATTGACTCTAAGAGAACGTTCTAAGGTTTAAGTAAAGAGTAATATTGTTCATGACATATTAAAGGCCCCATGACAGCCCAAAAGGATACAATGGGGAAATTGCAGGCCTTACTGGAGCAACCCTTATGGACGGGTTAGAAGGGAGGGTAATGAATTACTCTAAGTTTCATGGTAGTTGGTGGTTTCATGAAAACTTATCAGAATGGTAGTAGGGTATATTTGGATAATATATGCCAAATTTGTGATGGATTGGCAAGTTAAATCAAGGTTTCAGGATTTAATGACGTGTGCAACTATTGACAATAGTGGTCAGGAACGTTTAATTACAGGTTCATCACTGTATGATAAGATGATTAATTTGATAGATTGTTACACTTGCCTATAGTTGCTGAGAATCTTTTACATATGGAAGTGTAACTCATTGTATTAACTTATATACTTAGTGCCAGTTGTGGAGGGCAGACTATGCAAACATTAAACTCAAGAAAAGATAGGTGTATTTTATAGGGAACTTAAATTTAGAGAATAAATTGAAACATAACCTGAGGAGGGCTGTTGCCTTTATAGGAGAGAGTGGAGAGGAGATTTGGAGGGAGTACAATGCACTGTCATGGTCATGGGGCCCTGAACAATCTTTATTGGGTGTTCTAGGAAGTGGTTATTGAGTTGGTGAAAACTTTAGACTTTTCATATAAGATAATAGAAGTTTTGATACTAATACACAGATTGATGAATAGATTTAGATTAATCATCCAAATTTTATATGAATACATTTGGATTGATGAAATAGAGAATCCAATCACGCATAAATCTGTTCCAATTTTTAATTTAATTAGAGTAACTTTTGGGGTGAATTGGGTGATCTGAGGTGTTAATCCATGATTTGCTTTACTACAAATAACCCATTTTAGTTCATTCAGCTGTTTAGTGTTGTTTGAGGATTATGCCGATTTTGTTTGTTTCTAGGGTATTGCAGAGAACTTAATTATGGGTGGGACGAACCTTTGGACACCTCCAGAGGCCCTGGACTGGATCATCTCCCTTAAAAACCATTTATCATTTACAATAAGGAAGAAGAGAAAAGGTGAAAGAGGTTCTTTAGGGGGAGGGCAATATCCCATTGCTCATTTATCACTTGAGCAAAATAACTGAGCTGGGACAGGGAGCTACATGGGCCTAGAGTCTTTCTTACGCTTTAAGTATATTTTGTTTACAGTCCAGGTGGAAGGTATGAGTCTCAGGATATACATTATACTTTCCTTTTAAAACAAAAACATTCCTGTCTCTAAGGGGCATAGATTAAGGCGTAGTTCTTGGCCTTTTGGGGATTTTGATTGCAATAATGTCCACTATACTCTTTGTGGAATGGGGTGCATCTGGATAAGCTTAGTGGAACTCCCTAATGAGTTCTTTGCAGTTGATGCAGTATTTGGCGCTCACTAAGCTGTTCTCATAGGAGGGATAGACTTTACAAGCTACCATATATTGAATGGAGCTTCATGTCTTCAGAGAGTAATCAATGTCATCTACTTCATCCCCAAGGAATTCCCTACCATGGTAGATTCAGGAGACTTGGACATGGGCCTATTGAAAGAATATAACTAGGACACATGGAAAAAAATGTGTTTTTCCAGTGGGAGAGGAGCTTGATCCTGTATGCCAAATCCTAATCCTTCAGTACTTCATGAAGCCCAGAATTTTTGCATGCAAACTTCCTGATAGTAACTTTTATGTTCAAGGGATGGGTTTCCATCATGACATGAGATACTTCCTTAAGTTCATGGGCAGCGTGGCGTTTTTTATCCTTAAACATCTTATAGTCTTCCACTGCTTTAAAATAGGTGATCTTTTACAAGATTCTGCGTTTTCCATAGTTGGGTCAGACGTTCCTATGGAGTCAAACTGTGGAAGTGAGACATGTACTAAGCTGGAATGAGGCTTTATTGCTACATTGCCTTAAAGGGGGAGAGGCTAGTGAAGGCATGGGGGGTGTTGTTATATGAAATCTACATTAGGGGAATCTGATGATCATGTGTCATAACTGGCTAAGGCATACCGCCGGAGGTATTGCTAAAGTGCTTGGTTCACTCTCTTGGTTTAATCATCCAATTGGGGGATAAGCATCTGAATGGAAGGATTTGATATTAGAAGGTTAAGAAGGGCACTCCATAATCTGGCATAAATTGGGGTCCACAATCACTTACTATCTACTTAAGGAGACAAACATAGAGAATACATATGTCACGTACAGGGATGCGGTTCTTTCAGAAATAGCCACTGTGTTATAAGGAATGAGAAGAGCAAACTAAGTAAAACAATCAAAGACCACTATGATTGCATCATAAACCATGAAGGGAGGGAGCTCTATAATAAACTGACAGAAACTGAGGTCCATTAATTATCATTCTGTTGCAATGGATCAAAGAGGCCTTTCTTTAAAGATTTTATTTGGAGCTAGTACACACTACATAACAGTAGATCCAAGAAAAAATTTCCTATAGAATCTTGGCTAGTTTTAGGTTATCTTAACCAATTTCTCTCACTTTTTAGACTAAGGATGACTCACTGTTAGAGAAGCTTTGGTGCTCTAAAATCCCTGGTCGCAAGGGAGGGTATGCTCCAAACTTTTTTACCAGAAGATGATTATTCTATTCTGTAGGGCATAGTGGGTGCACCTAAGGACTTTTTTGCCAGGTCGTCATATAAACCAATCCTCTCTGGGGTGGTCAACGAAGAGGCAAATAATTGGTCAAAGAGGGTCGCGTCAAGGATGCAGGCTGGAAAAAGAAGCCAAAAGAGAGTCAGCTTCAGGATTTTAGAGGAGGTTACAACAGTTGTGAGTTTTTTAGTACTAGATGGTCCAACAGTTGTGAGTTTAGGCGAGGTGAACTATGAAAGGATTCATGCATGAGTTTCTACTCAGCATGTTGAAAAAGAAATTAAAGGGCCCTTTAATGAAATTATATACAAAAATTAAAGTTTAATAGGTTTTAATAAGTATGGCCTTAGAAGTGAGCAAATTCTGAGGTTTTCTGTAGTACATAAGGTACTTAAGGGCAGTTATACAAAAATTTATTCTGTGCCCCTAGAGGAGGTACCGCCAGTGAGTCAGTGACTAGGACACAGCCCTCAGCTTCTTGTCATAGATTACCAGACTTGCTTAGATGAAAGAGAACATATGTAAAAAGTAAGTTTAGATGCTCAACCCCATCACTCTATTGGAAACTCACACCTCCTATGGAAACAGAAGATACATCATAAGTGTAAGGAGAGTGTATATAACTCTCCCGTTCCAAGCATGGTAATGCACAGCGCACAAGGCCCATGTCATGGAACTAGTCGTTAGGGCCAAAACTATTAGAGCCCAGCAGAAGGTGCTGGAGCAATAACAGCTTAGGCAGAGAAAAGCGAGATTCATGATAAAAATGCCAATCAAAATGGCACGGTGCACATAATGGAAAGGGTCAAGCAACCCAGGTTAGAGGGAACCTGGGTGAACAAATGGTGTACGAGTGGAAATCTGCAAGGTCCTTGCAATGGCAAGGGTATTGGAATGTGAGACCTCCGAAAAGAGGTTTGCGCACAGGAGCGATCAGAATAGCATAAAATATGGAAAAATAGCATAAACCAGTAAAGGTTTATTTGTGAAAATCAATTAACAAGGAATTTTGGTCAGGGAAAATGTATTTAAGCTCGGATGGGGAAATTGGGGTTATGCCACAGTGGGCCCAAGCAGCGGCTCACCAATAGGGCGATACTGCCATCTGAGTTAGTAAAATAGGCCAAAACTGACTTCACTTGAGTTATTGACTGAAGTTGGATTCAACCCAAGCGCGTATTTTGTAGGTTGAACGGGTTTTGAACCCTTGTTTCTCAACTAAGCGAACCAAACCATCCGCCTTAATTTGGTAGATAGTTCGTTTTAACGCTTGGGCTGCCATCAGGGGCTGGGCACTTAGCACCCCACTGAGACCAACATGGGCATATTTTGTCCTTACCCAGCGCTGGTCTAAGGTGTGCTTCAGGTCTGGGAGGCCCTGTAGCTTCACCTTTTAAGCCTCCAAGCGCCCAGCCTTATCTTTGGGGTTGATCCCCACTATGATGTCATGTGTATATGACAATAAGCCACACTTAAGGGCCTGGACGTGTCTGCATGCCAGAGAACTGAAGCTAAGAGAAAAACTTTTAGATGGATTTAAACGCCTTTTGGCAATCAGATATCCATTTGAAAGGGGTAATCTTGCCGTTCAGTGGATGGATGATGTTGTTAATTATGCAAGAGATTAGGAGAACTTATTAAGGAAGATCACCATTCCAATAAAAGCTTCAAAGCGTTTTTTGGGTAGTTGAAGTAGGCCATGTCTGGACAGCCTCCATTTTACATGGGGAACTTCATAGACATCCCTCAAACTAGGTCCATAAAAAGTTACTTCTTCATGATAGAATTCACATTTTGAGGGTTTTTCAAAGAGCCCAGTCCTATGGAGGGCCGCCATTACTGCTTCCAGGCCCTTTACCATGTTGCTCAAGGTTAGGAAACTTAAACAAACTGTCATTGATATAGGCATCGGCGCATGATATCTGTAGATTGCCAAGGACTTCATTAATGAGATGCTGAAAGGTCGCAGGAGCGTTTTCAGCCCAAAAGGCATAATTCTAAACTGAAAATTCCCTCTCTTGGTTAAGATAGCTGTGAGACAATACCGTCCCTTTTTGACCTTCACTTGATTATAAGCATTAATCAGGTTGATATCTTAGAACTTAAGACTTTACAATAGCATGATAAATGAACTATTCCAGTGGCCATGGCTAAAGGTCTAGAACTATTATATTGTTTGGGTGCCCTTAGTCAAGATATAACCGCAGGGAACCATCCATCTTCTGTGAAAAAACAACAGGGGAAGCAATGTGGAAGAATTTTTATAGAGATATCCTTTTTTCCAACATATCATCCATCCCAGTCAATAATGCACTTATCATCCTCCTTAGTGTTCGGGTATATATGACAGTTTATCTTAACTATTTGAACCATCAATTGAAACAACAGCTAATAATATGAGTGGGATGGGTTTCTGGTAGCCAAGTTCAAGTCAAAGATATCTTTGTAAGGGGATAGGAAGGAAGATAAGTTGGGTGATAGGTATATGAAGAGAGGTGAGATCAAACTCAGAGAGGCATCTGGTGGGAGGATATTATTTAAGATGAATGACCTACAGAGCCTACTATTGGTAAATAAGTGGGATTTAAAAACCGAATTGATGTTCAAACGCGGGTGATGCCACCAGTCCACATTAATAATCACAGGGTATAGTAAATCAGGCACTGCAGAAAGCTGTCTCAGAAGCAAAAGTCATGAATAAAGAATCTCATTAGATACTGCACAGTGTGACATTTAGTATTTCAAAGGATGCACAAAATATTAGAGGCCATGTACCTGTCCAGAACTAAAGCTTTTGCAATTCTGGTGTCCATAAAATTTTCAGATGCCCTTGTGTCCAGAAGCTTGAACAACAACCTTGTGTGACCCAGTGCATAAGGTAAGGAGAAGTTTAAAATATGCCTGATCTTCATTGATGGGTGCAGATAGTGAGAGAGCAGCAATAGTGGAAGAAGGAGGCAGGATGAGGAGTTGGCTCCTAGAGACTAATGGCTGTGTTTGCCTTTCCATCAAGCATCTGCTAGTTTTACCTAATCAGATGACCAAGTAAGGCTCTACAATAGCCGGATACTTCTCATCATGGGAGCAGAAACTAAGGATCATATCATTGGGGGTTTATAAAATCTAATGAGGCAAACGCTTTGGCCAATCCAGAGAGGAGGGTAAAGAGCGCCAAAATTGATGGCCAGTTTATTATGTCAGTGTGGCGGCTAATTGGAAGAATACTGTCATCTAAGCTGGGTATGTTAATGCCCAGTGGAGAACCCAGAATGACAGGAACTCAGCCGTTATATTAACTCTGAAAGTGTTCGTTATAGGGGTTAAATGAGGAGTATTATTGCTCATTAACATACCAAAGCCCACATAACAGCTTAAAAGCTACATTGGGGGCAAACTTGGGTCTTACTGGGTAGTCCCCATGAAAAGAGACAGGGAGGTTGATGACTCCTCCAAGTTTTGCATCTTTTGGTTGTTTCATGAGAGCGGATCTGATTGGTAGTAAAAATATGTTGGTCTAGATTGTGCTAATTTGGTGATAGATTGGCGTGGTATATCAAGGTTGCAGGGGCGTGCAACTTGAGCATCATATTGCCAATAGCCTCAGGAAACGTTTGCTTTTACAAGATAGATTACCATGTAGTAAGTTGTTGGGTCAAATGGAAAAAATCCCCATGATTACTGGAAATCTTTTGTAGATGGCAGAGTGACTCATCATATTGACTTGAACGCCTAGTAGCGTAGTGTGAAGGCTGATTACAAAAACAGTAAACCTAAGTATTGATAGCTTATTACAAATAGAACTAAGTATAGAGATAAACAGGAAACATAATCTAAGAAGTTCTATTGCCTTTTATTGAAGAGAGGGGTAGAAGATTGGAGGGAGATTAAAGCGTTGCCCTGGGCCTGGGTCCCTATGAACATGCTGAATGGGTGATCCAGGAAGATGCTATCTTGGTTGGTGAAATTTCAAACATCTTGGGCTTAGATCATTGAAGTTTTGATAATGAAATCCCATATCAGAGAGTGTTTCATACTGATTGATCCAATTATAAACGGATTTGTTGGGATTGATGAATTAAAACAGCCAACTCAGGATCAATATATTTAAACAATTTTATTAAATAGGGTAACTTTGGGTTTTTTTAGGTGATTTGAGGTGTTAATATGTGATTTATTTTCTAGCTGAGACCTGATCCAGCTCTTTTGACCTATTTAGTGCTGTTTGAGGTTTGTGAGTGAGTTTTAGCTGTTTTCCAAGGTGTTGTGGGTAACTTTGATTAATGTAAAATAAGCCTTTGGGAACTTCCAGGAGTCTCATGGACTGGACCATTTCCCTGTAAACCCCCTCTATCATTTCCAATAAGGAAGAATAGAAAAGGGGGTATTGAGAGCTTTAAGAAGCAGGGCAGTAAGCCATCGTACATATACCACATGAGCCAAGTCATTGAGGTGGTAAAAGGAGGTACAAGGGGCCTAAAAGCTTTTTTACAGCTGATGGGATCTTGTTAAGGTCCAAGTGGAGTGGCTGAGCCTCAGGACCAAATAATGCTCAAGTCTTTCATGGGTAAAAATGAGATATCTGTTTAACTTTAGTAATATAATTATCTGTGACGCACTAATTCTAAGATAATGCAGCATGTATGCTGTATATAGTGGAAGTAATGGGACGATAATTGCCATACAAAGTGACTGCCCATGTGCTTATTAGTCTGCATGTATTAGAGGCTACTCTTAACAAAAACATAGTCATTACACCATTTCTCTTACCCTTGTTTTATATGTTACCCCTTAATAATCATAATTATTAGGTTCATAATATAAACAAAATAAAATTAACAAATGATATTAAGAAATCTGGAAAAGAATCTTGATTTGTTCCTTTGTAAAGTTATCACAGTGAATTATAAAGCTATATGTGAAGACAATAGTGAATTATGAAGTATAGTGATTATAGTAATTTATACTAATAGATTGAAGACGTGTAAGACTCTTATCAAGAAGTTATAGTGAATTTTCTGGTGGGCCAGAGCAAGAGCAATGGATTTAGGAAGAGAAAAAAAATCTAGCTGAAATTAAACAATATTCTGAGATAGCAGAAAAAATCCTTTTTGTATGCTTAGCCTCAGTGATAATCCTACACCTTTTAATTGCTGAAACAAGGAATGGTAGATTTTTTGGGATACTATAGTAGAAGAAATGATGAATATCCAGAAAAAGAAAATTGAAGATTTTGCTTAAACATTAAAGGTAGTTTTATAGTAAAACAGATAAAATAAAGCATATACTGCATCATGCATCTTATTTTCTCTTTATAAGGATTAAAAGTGCATATGTATTGTATAAGACTAATATAAATAATTATTTTTTACAAAAATTATGCCATGGGATAGGTTTTTATTGCTTCAAGTTTCCTACAGTTAATAAATAATGGCAAGAAGAAAGATGATAGAATAGAAATATTAGTAATATAATGGGTTACTTAAAATTAATAATGTTATATTTATACTCCAGAGAGTGAAGTATATGTTGATGAAAACTGATGAGGTTCAAAGGATGATTAATTGTATTCAAATTTCTCCCTCTACATATGCACAGTTTGGCATGATTTTCTAAAACTTCAAAATAATATTCATCAGGTTATTGTACTCACTTCAAAAATCTTTACTGATAAGGATAAATTACTTTGAATTAATACCTACTTTTATGAGTGTCAATATGGAAGTTGCAAACCCTGGTAAAAAAGGCTACAAAATACATGGATAATTTGTATATAACAACACAATCTTATAAATTTGCTAAATAATGATACAAAATTTTTTGGAATTTTTTAAAGAGCATAAAGCACATGCCAAAAAAGCTTGTGTCATGGATAATATCAAAAGTATGTTGGATAAAAAACCCTCACCTCTAAAAGGAACTTTCTATTATACAACCTTCAACAGATATTAACATTACAAGATCAAAGATTAAATAAGGGAGATGAACCCCTTTTATAACCATGGCGGCCTAAGAAATCTACCATTCAGTTGGGAAGACGTCATATGAAATTATTCCGATATCTGTCAATTAAAAAGATTTATTATATGAAGATGTTAAGCAGAAGCACTGAAAACTATGAATTTTGACCCTATTTATACCTTTAAGGGTGAAGAACTTTACAATTGTTTGATGACAAAGTAATTCTATCTGAAATGGCAAAGACGCAGAAATGACCAAAAGATCAGCTGAACCAAGTTACCCTGATAGAAGCTATTTAACCTTCCATCTGAATAATACCCAAAAAGGCAGTCAAGAAATATCAAAGGTCATATAAATCCTGAAGCAAGGCTTTGGAGCAGCGCCACTGTCCATTTTTTACCTGATCAGCATACTACTACATTTGGCGAGAAAGAATTAACCATAAGTGGTATTGAAGCCCCAAGCTCAGAAGTGTGGAATGAACAAGGGGCCATCAAACATTCTTGTTCAGAGACGTCCACTACAAGATGGAGTTCACAGATACAAGCACTTAGTAAAATAGATGCCATCACCAAGATGGAATAAGAAGAGACAAAAAATTATTCTGAAGCCTACAATATTGATACCCAAATTCCTATTTTTATATTTGAAATAAATCTATTCTTTCTTAAATTATGCTAGAATTATTGAATTACTTTAATTTCATTTTAATCCTTTAAGGTAGCTAAAGCTTCACACACATCTACTAATTCTTTCAGATTGCTTTATTCTTGTTTATTTGAGTAAAGATGATTTTTACTATATTCCTGGATATAAAAAAATATTCAATTTATCTGGCGTTGCTTGTTTATAAATATTGAATTACAGACCTGTCCTTTTCAGCATGAGCCTAAGTAATCAATTTCATTAAAAACGTTGAAAAGCAGTTATTTATATTAACTATATATCTATTTTATATCATGTCAATAGCCCATTTTGCCCAGCATTGTTTGTGGGTATAATTTAACAGATAATATTTAAATTAGTTTATATTAGTAGATGGCCATCATTAAGCTTAGGATTTTTAAACTTATTAATTAGCCAAAAACTGCTAATACTCTCCCAAAACCGATTGACCTGTTGAATCAACCTAAAAACTACCAACCACTTGGTAAACCCATTGAAACCATTGAACTATACAATTACTTAATATTTACTGAAACTAATTTATAAATTACCCAAGTGACTGCCAACCACTTGTAAGCCCAATTAAACTATTTAATAAACGGAATATTAAAATTATCAGCTGTATCAATATACCAATCACCATTAAAAACATATAAAATTTTCACTTATTACAATTTTTTATTTTTGTGAAAAATAAAACTGGCATTGAGGTGCACATGGACCCCTACCATCCACATATGTAGAATTTTAAATACTCTACATGATATAGTTTTGGCTAGCCAGTGCATACACATACTTTCTTTTATTGATATGGAAAAGAGTCTTTTACTACAGCTTTTAAGTTTTATCCTTTTTTTACACTTATATTGAATTAGTTGAAGAGTTTGCCAGTAATTAGTCTGAGATCTAAAAAACAGGACACCCATGAGTAAGGATACATTGGTTGCTGATAATGCCAAAGAAGAGGTTGGTTAAGGATTCCTCTGCGTCTTGTGCTAGTGCCAACGTGCCAAATTTATATAAGATTGTCAACAAGATTACTGCCAGCAGGGTGATGAGAAGTTTCAACCAGCAATGATACTACTGTGGGTATCATCAAAAGAAGAGTTACTCAGAGAAGATTACTGCACCCCTTCAGAAGGTCTCCTGGTGCCTAAGCTTTGTTCAACTAAACCCCATGACTTTAACTCAGCCAATCAAGTTAAGCAAGCAAAGACCAAGGAACTTACTATTTGCATCACTCAAGTTAAAAAGGGGAAGTAAAATTTAACCTTGTCATGGGTTTTGGCATTAAGATGAAAACAAAAAAAGATGTTTACATGCTTAGCACCAAATAATCAAATGTTGATTTTTAAATACAGACAAAAATAAAAATAAAGATGACAAAAGTATTGTATTTCAACCATCATTTATAATGAGTATAATAAGTTATAAAGCATTAGTGAACACAATCAAGTGCTAGAGTGCTTTCCTGTTATGTTAAGATTTGTAAATGCTTATAACGGCTTTTACTTAATAGACATAGCGATTTATAAAGCACATGTCCTACAAACTAAATATAAACTGCACAATTGAAACAGGAATTGTTTCCTATCTTTTACTATTGCTTTAATTAATGGGTAAGTATCATTGCTAAATCAGGATTGTCATTGGAGTCCTTCAAATAGCATTGTACCATTCAGTTGCAGGTGAAAAGATGTGCACTTTTTCTGAATAATATTCCATTTGTTATATTTTAGGCCTACTTCAATTGGGCTGGTTTTTTAGGAGTAATTTGGAGTTTTGAGCGTCTATTGTATGGAGACAATAGACCAGATGGTGACAATATTCTAGATATAAACTTTTTGGAAATGACACTTTAAAGATGTATTCTTCTGTTGGTTACTTAAACAATGGCTCGCTGCCCTGATCTTACTGATCCCAATTATTTATCAACTTAATACAGCAAAAAAGTATTAAATACAAAAAGCTTGTATATTAAACAGTTAACTTGTAGTAATAGATTATTAATTTTAATAGGATCAACTTGGAGATAATTTATAGGGTTTAATGTTAACCACATCTTACCCATGACGCCTAATTTTCAATGGCACTTAGCCAAAAAAATGTAATAAGTTTGTCCAAGGGTTTACAATCCTTACAACTTGAGGAATCTCACATGGCCTCAAAGTTGGTGTCAAACTCATGATATCTCAAGACAGCATTTCTGACGCATCTGCAAATAGCTGAACTGATGCTCCTCTCAAGCAATTGGCAGCACATACCATCATAACTTGTACCACTAATTAGTAATTAATTTAATCATAAACTTGATTGATGTTAAAAGCTAATTTTGACATAGATTAACAAAGCTCACAAGCCTTTGTCATCAAGTCAACTATTGTTATAAGTCTGGATAAACCAACAAAGCCTCTGGGCCCATGTTATTATAATCAAATGTTATTAAGTGGAATTGCTAGGCCACAAATCCCAAGTTCAAATATACTATGGATATTTTTGGTCCATAATCAATGATGATTTTGATATGATACATAATAAATTATCATCAGCTAATACTATTATTTCCCCTATCAAATTACCTGACAATTTAGGTCCAATCAACCATTCAACACCATCAAAAAACTAAGCAACACACTACAAAAAATTTCCTGTTTGTTAGATACAAAATTAGGAGAAGGACAACATGGAAGCGCAAACAATACTGAGTTCCACTTTATTTACCTGCATACCTTAAATATTGCTATTTATAAAAATTTAGTAATCTGATTTTGCTAGACTTATAATGCATTTTTCTATTGTGTTTTTCATGTTAAGTATCTTTATCTAACTTGTAAAGTGTAGAAATATGCGTATCACTGATTTAATTAAATTTTTACATAAAAAGTCACTACAAGACATACTACTTTATGCGCTAATAAATTCAATTAGTTCCATTTTAAAAAAATCTACAAATGAATATAAACCCAAGTGTTAGTATATATGTATCTTTTTATTATTATCAACATATTACATCATCAATCTTTATACACAAACATAATTTCTAAACTTAAACTTAAGATTTTGAGATGTTGAGATTGCAGTAATTGCTTCAGCTACCTCATAAACCTTTAAATATAAGCTTTTCGCATAGATATGCTTGTTGATTTTGTTCATATCAATACTTTGCTTCAATCACTTTATTGATCAAATTCAGATTAATAAATTTATCTACAGCAACCATTGTTGTTCTGACATATTAAGTCTCAAATTTTAACAAGTTTGACTCCTGATGCCCCCACACATGGTGGTAGTGCACCACTCCTGGCGTTTTTGACTACTTTTAAAGCGTTCCTGGGCAGGCTCCTCTAGCCCTCTAATCCCTCCAGTCACTTTATCCCCCTGGGACCTAGCCTACCACCTAGCACGCTCCCAGGCGGTGCTTCAAATCCCCCTGATGCTCCCCTGGAGCATTCTTCCCTTTAGCCTTCAGGCTGTGTATAAGAACCTCCTCCCTTAAATGAGTTTAACCCTTATTGAGATGGATCAGGCGTTGTTTAAGACCACCAGATTTATAAATTTAAGCTCTTCAAGGGACACTTTGACCTTAGCTTTTATAATGAAGCCCAAGCCATGGTTGCATCACAAAGCTGCTCATTACCATAAACAAGCCATCCTCATCTTAGTCTTGTTTGCCGCTGGAAGCCACTCTGGTGGTTCACTTTCTAGCTTGCCAATCATCTCTCCTATTAATAGCTCCATCATAAGCCCCTGCATGGTTTGGCTGCTTATGTAGATAACCCCATCTTGTATTAGTAGTTCCTAATGGGACTATCCTCTTCACAAGTCCTTAAGCCTTTGTGACAATCCTCTCCTTCCAAGGGTATACTTACCATGCAACTCCCCCACACCATGATATGCTCCACCCCTGACTACTCTTTCTGGGACCATTTCAAGAATGGTTGCAATATATGCATTTGTGCTTTATTTTAAGCCATTTGAAGAATAAGTGCCCTTTCCTTGCTGCTACAGCAGCCTCCGCCTTATCCCTCTAGCATAGGCCCCAATGCTGCTTTGGCGTAATTTTTATATGGGGATCAATCCCCCTCCACTCCATTAAAAAGCTTAACACTCAGCTCCTACGCAGCCAATAAAAACTCCACTTCTCAAACAGTTCAGAAGCGAATTGTATCTCAGGCTCCAGGTGAATTACCTTGGTTAGTTGTTTGTGGGCTAAATTCTCCCATCCTCATCCAATCAGCTCATGTTACTGTACCCGATTTACTCTTCTCCAATCTATCTGGATCTCTAATGTGGGTGAATGATGCTGAGTAACCTTATGTTATCAACCCTGATTCTGAGTAGCCAGATTTTTAATTCACTTTATTTTTCTTCTTCCCAGCACCGCTAAGCCCTCACAAGGGCTTCCCTGCTTAAAAATCCCACCATCAGCTTACTGTCAAAACATCTGCTGCCCAACTAACTCCCTCCTTGCCAATCCCTCTGCGTGGCCATGGAGCCTCTGATTAATGGGATTACCTGTTCCAATTTACCACCTGACTTCCCTAAATAACCTGAGATGAAAGTGATGAACTCACATTTCTGTGGGCCACTCATGTGCTGATGCAGCCAAGTCAACAATGTCTGACCCTCATTATCCTCAGACTTTATAGAACTTAGAATTCGTTTTTGTGCTGAAACTTATCAATATGCCAAAAGTCAGCTGTCTCAATACTTTAAGGTGCTTAACATTAAGTGAATTCTTAATTAATCAAATTAATGTTTTTCTACCTTATAATCATTCCTCTGATTAATGACTCCCATTTATTCCTGCTCTCAAGTGTGCCTCATTCTTACTATAGAAAAAGAACCCCAGCTCCCTTTCCTCATCCAATATGGTTACTTAGGATAGCAGATGCAATGTTTGGGTAAGAGTTTTTATTTTTAATTGTCACCTAAAATAAGATATGGTGTCACTCCTTTTTGGATGAGCCTCACTGGTACTGAATATGATTGTTATTTTTTAGTTTAATTGTACAAAAGACAATGAACAATCCCTTAATTGTATTATCTTAATAGTATTACCAAATAAGTGTAAAATTCTATTTTTAAACTTCATTGTATAATACTGTACTATCATATATGTGATAAAAAGCATGGATGGATTTATCAAATTTAATATGGAATCAGCTTAGCTTTAAAGGTTTATGACGCAAGTTTAATTTCAAATCAAGATTACTTATCAGTAGAGCCTCTGTAGCTCTTAAATTGGCAAGAGTAGTATGTGTAGTTTCATACCAGACGATGAGGAATTTAGCCTAAGGCAATATTGAAGGTGATGCTTTGAGGATAGTTCTCAGGTGAGATGAGGTTACTTAGGGGATACTAACTAAAGACTCTGGTTGGAAACTCATCAATGGATACAGAAATCAGATTGAGACCAAGAATCATTAAGTCTGAAAATATTAAAAAATTACTTTTTCAAAAAAGTTTTATTAAGAAGATGATCAGCAGGAGGTTGATTGATGATATTTAAATGGTTATTAATCATGGGTAATCATATATTATTTGTGTTGATAATATTATCAGAAATGCGACACAATTAGTTTTTTTGATAAATTAAAATATCACTCAGATGATATTGCCACCAAAGGTTATGCAATATTCGGTATAGGATCATACTTGATGTCACAATTTATGACATAATTCACTTACTTTATCAACTGTCTAAATCTATTCCTTTCTGGTGATCTTGCTTAGACAACAACTCAATTTTCCCATTATTATTTGTCATATACTGGATTACTATTGAGAAATTGTTGGATCAATTAGGTGAGACAATAACTGAATTCTTGGCTCCAACCTCAGCAACTTTAGCCTTTTCCCATTTATGTCAATGATATACTTTAAATTAAAGATGTGGTCCAACTGAACCAACTTGACTTGGCTTTAGCTCCTTTATGAACTCATTTATCCCTACAGTAATGTCATATCCATGAAGTCACTATAAATCAACAAAAATTTCATTGCATGTAAGATGTATTTTATAAGTTATTACTCTTCTATTCTGTTTGATAGCTTAGTTTGCTTAGTCATACTTTTTTATAAAATTATTAACTCATAAGGAACTAGCTCTTTTAGTTATCTAGACCTTTTAGTAGATCATATTCTTAATCACTGCATAAATAGGGGTGTTGGGATTCTCCCTGGTATAGGTGAAAGCCTTGTCCAGGGGAATGGCCAATACATTTATTTGAGGGGCACAAATCCCAACTAGCCCAATAAGTTTAAGAACGGGGTTCAAATCTATATTATCAGCTGGTATATTGAATTCAGGGTTTTACTTGAATTACTTCAAATTCAGGAAATATTTACATCCCCATTTCCTAAGTCATGTGAAGCGGAGTTTCCACTGATCCCAGTATCAGGACTTTCCTACAGGTCCCATGACTCTACCCCTAAAATCCCTCTTTATTTTCTTTTATTTTCTAGCATTATAAACAGTGCTTGATTACTCTAAATAAAATACTTTTTTATGCATATTACTAATAAAATTCTTGATTGTAAAGGTTTTATTTAGGGGTAAAACAAGTCATAAGGTTAACCATGAAAGTGAACTTTGAAGCACCTCCTTCAGATGGATGTGCCATCAGTGCTTCTCCCCTTGTGGCCCAACAATTTGGTGATCCTAACAGAAAGCTTCCGAGTCACCTTAAGAACATATATGTTCAGAAAAAGGGTAACAATTTAAAAGCAGCATGTCACTTCCAAAAACTCTCAACCCTAAGATCTGATGAGATGGAAGAAATTTACAGTCTCAAGTTTGACTGTGTCAATGGCTATCAAGGTTTACTCAACACAGTTCATTACTTGCTTATTGAGCTTACCTATAGCTTAAAAAAGAAAACCAATGAAAAGAAGATCTCAAACAGCTTTATGAGCTTCAACAAAAACCAACTTAATTTGATTGAAGACCATGCCAAGAGAGTGGCTACTCAAATTTTGAACAGAGCTTTCTCTAAATCTCTCAACCTCCCTAAAGTTAAACCTTAATATGAGTTAGCTATAAATTTAGTTATAGAAATTCTCCAAAAATACCATACCAAGTTGGACCAGTACCAGGTTAAAGAACCAAAAAGGTCCCTCTCAAATAAATCTAAAAAATATAAAAACATTAAATTCAAAGGTGGAACCTCTCAGAAAACTAGAACAGTCTAGTCAAAAAGAAGTTCAAAGCTTTTCAAACCCCAAACCAGAATCTAATGGAGCAAAAAGGGGGTTGACAAAAGAGGGATATAAATCAATACTTTATTCTGAGGATCCAGATGTAGACCATTGAGCACATATTACTTTTTTAAAAAGTCCTAAATTATATTGTGAGGATTTTGATGATGATGATGATGACCTATGCTATGCACTAGATCCTCCTTACTGTCTTCAGCAATCAAATGAAATCTATTTTTAAGTCATTCCAAAGGAGAATTAACCGCATTAAATTCTGTTTCCAATCAAAATTCCCAAATCACAACTCTTTTTCCTAACATTCTTTTTAGGTGCCCCACAAAATGGTCCAACTGATGAGGCTAATGAAACTCTAATCTCTACAAGTCCACTTGACCCATTGAATCAGGAATGAGTTTAGGCTGCTCAAGACCAATTAAGGTTTTGCAAGTGGATATCAAAGAATTATACCCACCAGATTCAAAAAAAGAGATTGACAATGTGTACTCAAATGATAACATTTATTTAGGTGACCAGTACCCATTTTCTGCAATGATGTCATTTTCCACTCTGATTTAGTGAAAAAAACAAGAACAAATTTTATTGACTGTTTGGAGTCAAAAGTACCGATAATAATTTGGACAAGCATCATATGAGCAATTGGACTAATCAAATTGAGCCAACAAGTCAAGAACTAGATTCCAAATTTGAATGGAAGCAACAAACCTCAAAAATTTTATGGAAGCCTCAAGAACAATTGGTGTGACAATTCACCAAAAGTAACGGACAAAATACCTGGGACTTACCTTTGCACAATTGGTGACAAGCTTGATGATTCCCTTATGGAAAATCTAACACTTGTCAACTCTAATGGCTCCCCTCCAAAAATCAGGCCAGATATTAAAGAAATAAAGTATCAAGGTTACCTGGTTCAGCTCTCAGACTGGGATAGTGCTGATCCCAATAAAAATGAGGGCCCTGACAAAGTGAAGCTCAAGGAGCCAGCTGAAGTTACCTTCAGTACTAATTCCAACCATGTTAAGGAAGAGTCAATGTGTGCCAGTTGCAAATGTGTTACACCCAAGAATGTCTTCAAGAACAAAAATTGTGCTTCAAAAATAAGCGGCCTGCCTGGGCAAGTCCTCACAATGATTGAGTGCAATGGCATGTCAAGCGGCAACTGTGGTGGGGTCATAGAAATCAAGTGCATTAAAGTGCCCATCATCTGCATTTGTAACGACTTCATGTTCCCCAAGGTCCAATTGCTGGCCTCCCACTGTATCGATCTGAAATTCCAAATGCCTATGATAGCCTCATTGGGGCCTAGGGTTGAGATGGTCACTAAAAGGGAGGGCCTCTCGCTATCAAACGACTTCATTGAAAAGCTCTTCAAGATGCCCCACAGTGATATTTGCCAGATCATCAACCTGTTATCCATGTGGCGCCTGTCCAATGCAATCATGAACTATGATGAGGGGAAAACCTATGCAACTCAGCTTCAAAAGAACATCATCTTGGATCCCTTCAAGATTGTTGAGAAATACTTGAATGCCGCAGCTCATGGGAACCACACCCTGGCTGACCGTATCAAGTTCTATTTCCATGGCTTTCAAATTGCGCTGCTTGTGGTTCAGGAGAACTAAATGTGGTGCCACCCCTGCAAGCTTGGTGGCCTTGAGGACCCCATACAGGCTGCACTCCACCACCCAGAGCTGCTTAGTGAAGCTACTAATTACATCCTGAAGACTGACATTGACATCGCCATAAAGGAGTTTGATTTCATTATCTACCTGAGCTGCTCCAAGTATGAGTCCTACCACTTCAAGGTCATTGAGCGCCAATCCAAGGCCTACCACTACTTCCACATTTCTGCACCAGCTTCACTGACCTGGTCCACATCAGGCACAAGGCTCTGTACACCCCCAAACTTGAGTCCTCCATCTACGTTAACCCTCAGGCCACAACTTGCTCCCCTAGAACAAGGGTTGGGGGGCTCTGTCAGGATTCTCCCTAGTATAGGTGAAAGCCTTATCCAGAGGAATGGCCAATACATTTATTTGAGGGGCACAAATCCCAACTAGCCCAATAAGTTTAAGAACGGGGTTCAGATCTATATTATCAGCTGGTATATTGAATTCAGGGTTTTACTTGAATTACTTCAAATTCAGGAAATATTTACATCCCCATTTCCTAAGTCATGTGAAGCGGAGTTTCCACTGATCCCAGTATCAGGACTTTCCTACAGGTCCCATGACTCTACCCCTAAAATCCCTCTTTATTTTCTTTTATTTTCAAGCATTATAAATAGTTCTTGATTACTCTAAATAAAATGCTGTTTTATGCCTATTACTAATAAAGTTCTTGATTGTAAAGGTTTTATTTAGGGGTAAAACAAGTCATAAGGTTACCCAGGAAAGTGAACTTTGAAGCACCTCCTTCAGATGGATGTGCCACCAGTGCTTCTCCCCTGGTGGCCTAACAAGGGGCTTTGATCTAGTAAAAATCTTGATACTATTTTATTTAACTAAAGCAATGAATTTTATCCAATGTAATGCCAAAGCATGTATTAAAACCATAAACCTGTATTAGGATGACAACTTCCAATAAAATACTGAGCTTTAGGAAAGGATGTCTAATCATATATAATAGCAACACACAGACAACAGGACACCCTTTATTGGTAATATGTGAGGAAAATTAATAAATAAAGAATAGTTTTAAGATTTTGTTTATTTATGTAATTGGTAGACCTCCTGTCTCTTCCTGTCTAGCCTTCTTGAGAGGTTGAATAGACATAATTTTTGACACTATTACTCCTACAACTTGAATTAAAGGCTACTCTATATGCCTCATCTGTTGTATTGTGGGAAAGAGGATTTTAAAGACAAAAATGAAATTTAAAGTTGTATAGGTAAAAATCTTACACATGAAATCTTGTAATAACTCAACGCCCTCCCTTTGACAGGGCCTTAGGTTTTTAAGCTAATTATGGGAAATAACATATGGGAAATAATTGTGCCTGGAACCTGATCTTTACCTTTTTTAAGCTTAGGCTCAGTTCTTGAACCTCTGAGATTAAATTTGGCATTATCAAGTAAGTTTAAAAAAAAGTTGATGGTAAAGTTGTGTTTTATCATCTAGAATTGTTTCCTTGCAAAAGTATAAAACAAAAACATTTTACTAAATTTGTTTTATTAAAATTACTAAAAGGGCACCAAAACTTTTGTCCAAGGATCTTATATAGAGGAGGAATTCTCAATTGATATTGTCTCATTTTATAAGTCCTTCATCTCTACACATAACCGCTCATTATTTTCCACAAATAATTTAGCAATTTTAGATATTATCACTGTCTTAGGGTTAGTTTATTGAACTTGTTGGGGCTTAGAGAGATGTGAGTGGCGGCCAACCAAAACAATATAATATATGTCTATGTCCTTTTTTTCCAGTGTCAAGGCCCGCTTGTTGGAGCCATTTTTTATCTTAAAGAGGTGTACTTTTTGACAGATCTTATCAGCCATAAATGAGAGCCTTACAGAAAGTTATACTAAAATCTAATCAACTTTTTATATAAACATAGATAGTGTCTGATACTTCCATCTTCCTTCAAGTATATCTATCATTTTACTCAAGATGAAGCTATAGATAATTCTTCTTGATTAAGCAATCTTCATTTTGTTAAACCATCAATGTCTTTGATCAAACTAACTACAATAATACTTAGATTTATAAATCATTCTGGCGGCTACATTGACTTCTATTAATGAGATCAGTGCTTTATTAATAAATGTGAGTACTAAAATATAAAGATCATGGTAGACGTATAGGAATTTTTTCTTTTTTAAGTTTAAAAGTACTTTGTGAACTAAACTCATTAGGTCAACCAATTGACGTTTAACCATTATGTAATTCATTAATTCCTATATGTTGTATAAAAGGTGAAATTTATTCTGCATATAATCAGAAGTTATGTCAATTATATTAACAAAGCCATCCATTATTTTCATTTTATTGTTAAGTTAAAACTGAAGGTGTGAACTAAATATGTTTGCATGACTGACAATTATAAAATCACTAATAAAGGAATTATAATGTATGTTTGGGAAAATAGTGTGGCTGATATATCACAAATATAGCCAGTATTTATGGTATGCTCAATTTATAGAAGCTCATAAGGCAATAATATTTATACAATCTGTTTTTGATAGAATCTCTCCTATATAAAAATTCTTTCTCAAAAAAACAACACAATCTTGATAGAGTTGCCAGATATACTGTTACATAAAACTTTTTATACAGATCATTTGTTATTATACTATATCATAATTATATGATTTTTATTTGTATATTAATTGACATTGATCTGTGTAAGGCACAGAGGAATCCAAATTGACTCTAATTAAAGAGTGGCAGGTTCCAATCATCCACCAGAGGAACCAAGAAACTGCTGTCAGTGTAGCCACATAACATTCTACCCAACTAGAGCTTAATTTAAATTCTGTGGGAGCATTTTAGCCATAATGCGCTCCATGCTGCTCTAAATGCTCTCCTGAAAAATAGAAAAAACTTCAAAGATTGGTAGGAGGAAGTTCTTTATTTAAAACCAAATTAGTAGGGGGTGGAAGGCGAGTCAGTAGGGTGTACGGCTACTAACCTAAAGGTTGTGGGTTTGATTCCCACCCTTTGCACATCGATTGGGGTGCCAGCCAAAGGAAGCTATTGGCAGTTAGTAGGTATAATAACACGAAAACCTTACCCATGACATAACCAGAAAAATCTGAGTCCCTATCTGGAGGTGAAAAAAAACTTTCTATGACAGAGTTGACCCTGCTCATGTTCCATGTCAATACTTTCTTTCTCTATTTTGGTAATGTCTGTCCCCTGATTGGCTTGCCTCAAATTAAATAAATAAATAAACCCAAATTAGTAGAACATAATAGACCAGTACACTTACAGGTAAGGGCACTGGACTTTAAATAGGGAAGAGGTATTACAGTTTGTGATGCTGTTCCTGGGTTCTGAGGCTCTTGGTTTAACATCTTCTCCAGTTGCAGGTTCTTATATTCCCGCTTGAGAGTAAAGGGTCAGTTCCTGAGTTAATGCAAGAACTGAGGGTGGGGGAGATGATGGGGACGCCATTATTAGCTGTGCCCTAATTTAACTTCCTCTAAGATTTTTAAAACTTATATAAATTGAGGCATGCTCTATCTTTAAAGGTTTGATGCTTAAGCAAAAGTGAATCTGCTATAAATCAGAAAAGGGATACAGGGAAATTGGTGGAAGGGACGGTAAAATTAGGATTAGAATTTTCAATACTCCTTGCAAACCTGAAGTTTTTTTATCTAGGACGTCATATAACTGTTGGATTATTTGAAAACTTTGAGTTTCTGAAAATGGTTGTCAGTATTATAGGACTTAACTGACATACTTCTAACGTTTTGCTATAGTTGGGAGATTTCTCTACATAAGAGTTTGATCTTGTCAGCATACCAAGTACTAGACAAAGGGGCATTGGAAAGAGAACAGATATGGGACTTTTCTGAAAATAATATTGGCTTTTTTTTACCTGAAAAGTGTAGTAGGCACTACCCTGGCTTCTGTCACTTTGTGGAAAGCTTTGCAATATCATTTCCTTTTTTCCAACCTTTCAATAAAGTTGATTATTGGGACATCATCCCCGCAGGGTAAGTTCATCTTTGGTGAGGTAAGGCGTGGGCATGATCTTGCAATATTGAGGAGAGAATTGGAAGGGTTACCTACCTTCTGATAAGGATAGGTACCCTATAATGGGAAACAGAGGTTGAACTGGGGAGTCTTCGCAGGCTATGGATATTTTGGGCTGGGAAGGGACGTCATGTGAAGATTGACAATCAGAAGACCCATTATTGGGTGGGTTACTTAAAGCAGCCAGCAAAATTACTTCATAAGGAGTATAAGGCGCAGCATGGGTGGAGAGAATAAAGTTGTCCAGTGGAAAAGCTAGTTCCATTTGATCCAAAGCCAATGAAACAATTGAAGACAAATGTGTTTGACAACATGGAGCCAGGTAATGCCTCATCTTGTTACCAGAACCAACATACATTGAGCAGCAGCTTATAGACAGTGACTGTAGGAACTTTACAAGAATATGTGGCAACCAACCAACAAATACACATGCCTTGGAAAGGGTTGATAGGGATAGGAAGGGCGATGAGGGGAGTCCATGCTGCACTGAAGCAGATTCTGTATATTTGACTGGTCTATTATGTAAGGCGCGCGGAGAGCCCAAGTTGGTTCTGGTTCTAAACTGGCAGGTTCTGATCAGCCACCAAAGGAACCAAGCAAGTGTTGTTAGTGTGGCCCCATAATCTTTTATCCAACTAGGGCTCAACCATTTTAGCAGGAGCATTTTGTCAATGATGTGCTCCATGCTGCTCCAATATCTCTCAAAAATACAAAAAAAACTTCAAGAACGGTAGGGGAAGTTCTCATATTAAAAAACAAGTGAAATAAATCAAAATAGGCCAGAAACTTCACAAGTAAGGGCACTGGTCTTTAAATAAGGAAGGGAAGTTACAGTTTATGGCGCTGTTCTTGGGTTCTGCAGCTCTTGGGTCAGCATCTTCTCTGGATGAAGATTCCTAGATTGCACTTGAGAGGAGAGTGTCGGCTCATAAGTTAGCATGAGAATTGAGGGTGGGGAAGGTGATGGGGACTCCATGATTTGCTGGTCTCCAATTTAGCTTTCTTTAAAAATCTTTGTAATCTTTCTATATTAAGGCGCTTTCTCTTTGAAGCTCTAGCGCTCAATTAAAAGCTTATTTATAAAAATAATAAAGGAATATCAGGGAAATAATGAAAGGGAAAATAAAATTGGGGTTAAAATTATCAATATTCCTTGGCAAAATTGAATTTTTGTATCTGGGATGTCATAAAACTATTGTATTGCCTTAAATTTTGGATTTTAAAATGTTTGGAAGTAATGGGGACTTACCTGAAATACTTCTGACGTTTTAATATAGTTGGGGGATTTCTCTACATAGGAGGTTAATTTTGGTAACATATCAAGTACTAGACAGTTGGGGACTGGAGAGAGCACAGATATAGGACTATTTTTGAGGATAAAATTTGCCTTTTCTACCTGAAAGGGAGTAGTAGACACCACCTGTTATCTTGCCCTTTGTGTAAAGCTCTACAATCTGATCCCTAACAAAACTATATTAAATCTTTTTCTTTATATTCTAGTTGCTAGTATGAATATACTTTAAAATCATCTCTTAGTCATACCTATCTAAATTTGATGAATTTATCAATACCATGTCAACCTTCTGAAGTTTATGGCCAAGGTATTACAAATATTTCCTTAATCTAATCTGCATGATTATGGACAACATGCTCTTAATTTTAGGAGAATGTTAGGTGTAACCTGGTCTATGTCAACTATACTCACTATACATAATCAGCCCAGATAGGAGCTACTTTATAAACAAGATCAATTAAAATAAATTGAGAATAATTTGAAAGGAATTTATTAACAATGCACCTAAAATTAGGACGTCAGCAGGCTTCTCAATAACACTATTGTACATCTATCTAGACAAAAAATATTAGGTCATGGCTAATAGTCTTATTAGAATTTATATTACAAACTATAAATACATGCGTTTAAGACTACATACTTAAATCTAAAGTTTATTATAAGATCAATGCCACCAAACCCACTTGAAGCAGTCAAGTGGAGTTTTACTGGGGCATTAATCATGTAACTTTGATTCTAATCTTTTTAGTGCCACTAAATTAGGACATAGGTGATCACCTTATATATTTATGTTATTAATTTTTGTAAAATTAAAACTATGTTGACCAAATTGGACATGATATATAAAGTTTATTAAACAATTTAATTTGAAAAACTTATATGTTCACTTTAGAGTTTATATATAACCTTTTTTCCACTTGGCTTTGCTTTCTGAGCGAATTTAATAATAAGTAAAAAAAACTTTGAAACCCAACTTATAATCCTACCTGATGTCCTCAGATTCTCCGCCAGATGCTCCAATGTGAGACAGCAAAAAACTCCCCCAGAGATTTCTGTCCAGCAGGAAAATGCGCTCATACTGGTTCATTCAGTAACATGAAAATTTTGAGTCAGTTCAGTCCACCCAAGGATTTTGACACCCACCTCATGCATACCTAGGCGATGCCCCATTGTCCCCTGGTGCACCCCCAGAGCAATATGCGTTTTGGCCTTCAGGTTAAATATGGTGTGTTATTTTTATATAATGACAAACAAATAATTGAAAAAGAACAAGTATTAATGGAACCTGCTGGATTCATTGAATTCCACTCCTACAAGGGTCTTTTGATCTGGGCTTCACATTTGAAGCCAATGCTGCCACTATGGCAACTGTGCCCCTGGTTTTCCAGGGCACCCCTATTCCCACCTTTCAGATATGGCTCCTGCAGACACCACTTTGGTGGTCCAATTCACTGGTTTGCCCACTCACCTTCCCCACGGTGCTCCAACAGGAGCTGAAGAAGGTTTGGCAGCCTATGGTTCCAACCCCATCCTACAATTTGTGGTCCTAAATGGTGCCACAAGCCTCACTGGACCTTATTCATTTATCACAATCAGCCCTGATTTTAAATTTAAAATTTCTTTGAGATTCCTCCCTGTGATGTCATCCCCTCTTCCCCAAAATTCCATTATGGGCATGCGTTAAGTGTGGACGGACTATCTGTCCATCCTTTTACAAGTTGAACCACTCAAAAACAATTGCCATCACTGGCTGCTTCTGCTAGCTCTGCGCCCTCATCCACCAGAATCCATTCCGCTTCCAACCCCACACTTTTTACAGTATGTGGTACTATCCTACCACCTCCTCCAAATCCTGATGTTACAAGTAAAACCACAACGACCAATTAGGCTCCTCCCCACCCAGTACCACAGATGCTCTCACCAATCATAAACAGGTTTGGACAATGGTTTGCCACATGCTTTCACCAAAGAAAAAATCATCAACCATATACCAATTTTTAATCTAACCAGAACCCTTAGGTTTTTATTGGATGAAATTAAAGTATCAGGTAATTTCATTGAAGAGCCCTCTCCACAAATTGAGTGGTTCACTAATTATAATGGGACGCTGAGTACCCCCCTCGTTTATATTCCCCACAGTTGAATTCTGAAACATTCCACAGTGACCACCAGCTTTCTGTTGAAACTGCTTCCATGCCAGATTGTTGTCCTCTCTGAAAAGCTGTCGCCAAATCAGTGGCAATTCTCACAGGGAATATTTCCCCTCCTGTTATCCCTCAACCCTCACCCCACAAAGCAAGGTCAGAATAAATCACATACACAAAGCTGCCAATGACACGTTCCAGAATGTGGTAGTGGTAGCACAGAATCCTAAAGCCAGGATTACCCAAACCAGCTTTGCTACGTTTATTAAACTCTTGAACTCCTGCATTGGAGCTGAAAAAGCTTTAGAAAAATACATCAGCGCCTATTTTATCTGGCAATTTTTTTACAAAATACCAATCCTTAGCAATTACTAAACCACATTCCTCTGATGCCCCAGCGCCCTTGCTCCCCACCTTGTCCTGTACCCTACTTTTTGGTTGAGGAAGCTGCTGCCAAGGATGTGCCTCCCAATCCCCCCTCCCCTTCTGCCATGGTCAGATAAGCGGTTTTCTTCTGTCCCATATGGCTGGTTCTTTTCATTTGGTGTGTTATTTGATCCACTCATTTTAGGCGTTTTATTTTAATCTTTATAATGTTAGTTTTAGTTTTCTAGTTTTGGTAATGTCCATCTCCTGGTTAGCTTACCTCAATTAAATCAAGGGTTGATATATAAGTCAACCATCAGACCTTAACATTTATAAGTGACAAATATGTGCCTATCAATCACTCATTAAGCTCTATCTAGTAAGACCCTCTCATCCAAGCTTACCATGCGCTTACTTACCATAAGCAAATTTATTAAGCATACCTAAAATGTTGAAGATTCAAAAGTAAGTTATATCACTATATGATCATGATAATATACATATAAGAAATTTAAAACTTCTTTAAAATATAAATGATAATAAATAAGAAAACAACAGCACTTGCCACTTATATATATATATGAAATTACAATATTATCATAACCATGTCATATAAAAAATGACAAATTGTAGTCTTAGAACTTTTGTAAATTATACAAATGTTAGGCTTTTCATTGTGTTCTACTTTGATATCAATAAAATTATTTAATTACCATGTCTTAATAATATATCAGGTTACAAAAAGACTCTTAAAATGTATCCACAGAAGTTATACAAAGAATATTAGATTTTACCATATTGTCAACATAGAGCTCATAGCATGTTGTTTCATTGGGTGCCAATTAGATTTTACTAAAGTACCAAATTTAAGGTTTTTACTTAAGGCCATACAATTTATAAAGCAGTTTACTACATTTCTAGTTTAATTTTATACCAAAATTTTAATAAATTGAACTAATGGTAAAAAATGCTAAAGCTATTTTGAATTTTTTGTATGAACTAGACACAAAGAGAACTTTTAAGACAAGTAAGTGTCACATACTGTGCAAGTAAAATTTTAACATTTACCTTTTTTGAATCTGTGCTCACTAAATAAAGCAAAAAGTTGATACTTATGAGATGCACGAGTGAGCTAAGACTACCAGCATAGCATCCATTATATTCACTGATATGCTAAGATGGACAATCAATAGCTATCATATAGTTTTTTGTATAACAAATTTTGAAGATGGATCTCTATTAAACTACTATCTGAGTGACCACACAGCTTGTGACTTCAATAAGCCCTGTAACCTATACAAACTAAGAAGGAAACACTTTGCATGATATCTGGTAACCTACATTTATTATCCCCTAATAACTCAGTTGAAAATACTATGGCAGAAGGGCCTGCTGAGTTGTCATTGATTCATAATAAATCATATTTGTGGGATCATTACAAGACCTTACTAACTTTCAATATATATTAAAACAAGAAATTTGACCCCAAACTAAGGCATAAAAAAGTGTAACAAATTGAATCTCATACAGATTATTTAGTTTTTAATAGCACCGCATAAACCTTTCATGGTTGAGTGGCAGAAATGTTCCTTTATATGACATAAAACCTATAGGCCATCATTTAGTCAAAAAATAATCCATAACTAAAGCTTATAATCAGTGCTTAGAACTTTGATCAGCATAGGTAATATTTTCTATTTTAAACTATACATCAGTTGAAATCACTATTAGCTTTTATGTGAATAATTATATATAAACTTTGTTGCTTTGGGTTGAGCATGAGCTATGCAAAAGACGTTGTTGGAGTAAAACTGGATAGTCTTACCACTAAATTAGTAATATGATTGTTAGTAATTCAGCAATTTTATAGTTTATTAAAGACTTACGTTATATACTAAAAATGTTAAGACCTTTAGGACAATAATTATATATTTTAAAATCACTTTCTAACTTTATCAAATGGTTGCCATTTAACAAACTAATTTTATTACAGATTTAGCTAATTATATATGGTATAAAATTAAACATAATCAAGGATATGAGTTGTTGGAGATATCATATTGACTGACTAATGTCAGAATTGATATAAATTGTGCACACCATATAAAAAATTCTTAGTTTTTTAAAACATGTTCACTATAAATATGAGCACATTACTTTCATTAGAAAAGATAGTTAAGGTTTTATGCTGCTGGTGCCTCTGAGGATATATGCATCATATAAAATGCTATCTTTTAGTTATTAATGTTAACATAATGCTACACACAGGTTATCTGGATACAGATAAGCATATAATAACATAACTTATGTGCCATTTAACTAATTTTATAAAAATCCTTTGAGATGATTTTTAGATAAGGAATTTTTTGATACAAACTACATAAGGTGTAACTTTATTTTTCTATTAAAAGTAACCCAATGGTAAAGCATGGTAACTCTATACTATGTTTTTACCCTAATTAGCCAATATGTAAATAGTGATCCAAAATACTATATTTTAGTCCATTAAAAAATCATATTTTATCTGAAAAAATTATATAATTAAGTCAATAATAGTGACCAACTACCACTATGGGATCAGAAGTATGCATATCCTCTTCACACTGTGTTTTTGAGATGACAAGTCTTCCATTCATAGGTCAAGAGGGTAAGAAGGATGGTCCAAACTTATGATATGGAAAGTTATATCTCCATGTAAGATGTTTTATCAAGGGGTGGAAGGTGATTCACTAGGGCATACAGCTACCAACCTGAAGGCTTTGGGTCTGATTCCCATCCTTTGCACATTGAATGGGGTGACAATCAAAAGAAGCTATTGGCGGTTAGTAGGTCCAACAACCCATAAAACTTACCTATGACATAAACAAAAAATCTAAGTCCCAATCTGGAGGTGAAAAAACTTTGTTTGATGGAGTTGATCTGTTCAAGTTTCATATGAAGTTTTCTTTCTTTTGGTAATGTACGTCCACTAGTTGGATTGCCTTAAAGAAACTATTAGAATAAATATATTATGACCAGAAATAGTCTGAAATTACCTTATTATGATTTAACTTAGTTAATGTTAGCACAAGAGGTAAACATGTTGAGCTCCTTACACCTTCTCTGTTTTTGTTCTAGATAGATAAAAAAATATAATATTAATGTTGACTTTGCTATAATAATTATATCTTTAATTTTTGCCATATCTTATATTTGTAATAAGTTCCTTCCATCTGCCCGCTTTTATATAAAACATAGAAAATTAGTTCAGTGCAAGATTTTATTAACGTTATTATATAAATGTTTTCTAAAACTAGATTTTAAAATTGTAACAACCTATATTTTCAATGTAATTTTCTATGCGTTCCATGTAATAAATTAATATCATATATATCTATTCCATATTTAATTTTCATTATATCCAATTTTAAAAACCTAGAAACAATATAAATATATACTATAGATTAGCAAAAAATATCTAACCTTGATAAGAGAACCAAAATTATACAATTTTAAGTAATGCAATGCAAAATTATATCTTTTGCCTTGCATGATCTTAAAATTATAGGTGTAAAAAGGATAGATATTATAAGTGTCTTAAGCACCTTAATTGGAATAGATTACAACCAAGTTATATGAGGTTTTTATAATTGTATACTTCTTAGGCATCAGAGGTCAGATGGTTATTCACACCCCTGCACCTTGACATATGATTGCAGTCTTATATTTTTATTTTTAATCTTAACTTATTTATGATGATAGAAAACATTGTTGCATATACGTTATACTAGCTATTTATCATGGAGAGCAATTTGTTATATTTCACAGAAAACTTATACAATTTTTAATTTTTAATCTTGCCACTATAACTTGGGTAATATCTATTTTTCACAATATTACCCATACTATAACCTCTTGGTTAAACTAACTACCTTATGATCAGTTGGCGCGTGATGACCTTGGATGAGATAGTAATTAATAGGGCATTAGTTGTGTATCTTTAATTATGCTATATGACTTTATAACTATAATCTAGTTCTTTGCTTTATATGTTATTGATCAGAATTTGTGTATACTGGTATTATATTTATAGATTCTATCTCTATAGTTATTTTAGATATTACTGAATTGTTGTCATCCAAAATTTACAATAAATTAGGGTATAATTTTTTATAGCTTTTATATAAAGCAAAAATTTATAGACTTCTGTAATAAGTTATATCTCATAACTTTAAATTAAGCTAATACGTTTACATAAAAAAATATATTAAGTTAAGTTTTGGCCTTGCTCCAGACCTCCTGCAACAAAGTTGGTCCAGAGCAGCAAGGACTAACTTTGCACAGGCGCTCAAATTAACCAACCCACATAGTCCACCCAGACTACTTTCATACCTTGCCAAACATCCTACTGCAACGGGTCTGCATGGAACCTCACCTCATTTCAAACATATCCTCTGAACTATCCGCCATATGGGATAAACCATAGAGAACATGGGTACTATACAGGGAAGGGGATGACCCAGCCCCCAATTCAAATTAAGAAACCCAGAAAACCACCCCCAGAGGGATATGCTCACAACAACCCCAAACATAGCTAAGATATAATATCTAGATATGTTGGACATTCCCTATGATTTAACCACACAGAAAGCAATGTGGAAAAATGACACACCACCCACTCCTACAGCCAAGGATAAGAGCAAACGCCTGGCGCTGTCTGAGAAGGACCTATAGGATGGCGGACCGCTCCAACTCCCTCCACAAAACATGTGCAGTATGTGGAGGGGAGGGATCCCTACATCACCGCCTAGAAACATGCCCCCCATCCAAAGCTATATGGCAGGAAGTCGCACGCCTGCTCAAGATTCAAAATGAATAGGAATTCTCAATATCAAAGAGCATTTTCGCGCTCCAGATTGAGTCACCAATCCCATCTACCCTCTGCTCCCTAATAATACCCATTGCAATGTGGACTATAAACACAATTGCATTAGATGCGTTCAAGGGCACAGTCCCAACCATTCATGGGATTATCAACAGATTACATGTCCACTTACTAGAGCACTTCTAAGCCTGGCTCTATGGATATATGAGACCAAAACAAAAAGCGCTCATAGAATCATGGTTCCCACTTTGGTTCCTCCACACAGATCCTTTCCTTCACACCTGCTCCATAGTAGGGGAAATCCCCTCAGAGTAGCGCACCAATCCCTCATACCTAGCAGTCCCGCTGGCAACAGGGGTAACTTGAGTACCCTGGGGTGCCCAATTTTTTATATTTGTTAGTTATTCTCTTAGTTTCAAGTATATTCGGTAATGTCCATCCCCTGGTCAGCTTACCTTGGTTGAATAAAAAAGTTAAGTTTTGGCTTGTTTATACAAAACCCTCTTTTCTATGGTTCTTTAAAAATATAAAAAGTTCTTATAATATAACTAGCACTTGAGTTTTCAACTAAGCTTACATACCTCTTTTATTTCTGCCATTAATTAGGACTATTAGTATGGCTTCTTTGGGATGAAAAAAATAAGATCTACTTATTACAAGGTACTTGATTGTAAGTTGAGAGAACTAACCTCCTGGGTTGGATTGGGAAAAGGTCCCTTATAGGAAGAATAAGGGACCTAATGCCCCTGTGGAGCCCTTGGCTCAACTGGAGGACTTAGGACATGTAGGTGATGAACGTGGGTCACTGCATTGGCCCCAAAAGATCCCTCCACAGTATCCTATTTGGCTGTTTCTTCCTTGGTTGAAAGGATAAAAGAGGTTTGTAAGGAGGTACTACAGGCCAGAAGTCACCAACAGCATCTCCCCCTCCACTGGCCTCCACTCCGCCATCCCTCACTTCCTTGGAAAAGAAGAAAATTGACCTTGAAACTCAGGAATTTGTTCCTTAGTCAGGAAATCCAGTCTGGAACATGAAATACAAAATTCCAGGTCCAGGAAAGCAAAAATAAGTCAAAAATATGGTTTCAAAAAATTTTAAAAACACTTTTAGATTCATCAGAATTGACCCTGGCGGAGTCCATTTGCCACCTCTTTAATCTGAGTAAATCCGCTCAATATTGGATCAGTGAGGGTCCCTTCATGGCGGATCAGATGATGATGTTACCAGATCTTTTGCAACCTTTGTATAATCTGGATAACAACGCCCTAAGCCCAGGCTGAGTACCCATGAGTATGTCAGCTGCCACTGTCCAAGAAACCACACCCATGACCCCATTTTTACCCATTTTGCATATATTAAGGCAACTGCCTCTGGAAGGAGCAGTTGTCAGTCCATTTTCATTCTTAAGTTTATATAAAAGCTGATCCTACCCAAACCTACTCCACAAGCTCCATCTCTTTTTCTAATATACTTTTACTTAACCCTGCAAAGTACGCAGCAATCTGCATTTTAGGACCAAAGTTTGGTAAGTGGGCCCTCCAAGCCATCAATCTGGTGGCCCACCAAATGGTATTTGTGATCAAAGAATTTGCAACAAGCTCATGACGCCAATCCGCTGCTTCTGAAGAATTTTCAAATATGCTGAACTCTTTGCAACAACCTGTTTCCCATTCAGCACCCAGTGGACAAGCTACAGGTCTGCCTCCCACTTTGCAGAATAGTTGGATAATTCAAACTAATTCGCCCCGCCAATCTGCTGGTGGTTCAGCACAATTTGGGTGGAATGAGGCCATCTCCAGTAATTGTGATTCTTCATTTGGAGGTGAAAACAGCCATCCTCAAAACCACAAGGTGGTGACCAGGCACTGGACCATCTGGGCCATCTCTCTGATGACCAATTTAGTCCAAATCAATTTATTAAATTGATCAGCCAATCTGGTGACGTTTCCAACCTCTCAACTCATCACAAAACTCCTCAATGGGCGCAAGGCGAGGCCCAAGGCCACCCAATAGCCAAATTGATTTGCTTTGATTTTATTTACAAACCCAATCAACATTTCAAAAATTTTGAAAATTTTAATAATTTCATAATTTTTATTATAATGAACCAGTACAAGGAGGCTTGAAAAAGACTCCAAAGGTCACCAACTGCAAACCCAGGAGGATTGGTCATCCTCCTTGCCTCTCCCACCCTTGGGAGATGCCTCAGAAAGACCCACGGTTGCCCTCATTGCAGCCATTTGGTTTGCTATGGGGGCCTTTGGTATGTTATTTAACTTTTATTTCCCCCACAAGAATAATAGGGGATCCCTCCTACAACTGATCAGAACTGCATGCCATTAGCATTATGGTCTTTCAACTGGGTTGTTACACACCCAGATTGGAAGCCCAGTCTTACTTTAATCATAAGATTCCATGACATTGATAAACAAATGACGTTTCATACAAAAAATTAGCTTCCATTACAGATATTCAAGCACCCAAAACAGCATCCACAGTCCGCAGTACATCACTATTCTGCTAAATTATGAATACAATCTTCTTGGTGATAAGTAGGGGAAAAATTAATTAGAAACATTGTCCCTGATCCAAATGCCTATCTTAAAACTGGCAATATAAAAACCCACATTTCTTACAATTTAGGCGTTGATTTTTGTCCCAGTAAGTGGCATCTTTGGTAAAAAGGAGCTATTTTCTTATAGTTATAATAGTAAAAAGTTTATTGGTGTTTCATGTTTGGAAAGTGTTAGTCAAAACCTTTCCATTATACCCCTCATCTTGGTCTTGTTTAACTTGTATTTCCATGGTTGGGTTTTCCTAATAATACTTTTGTTTTTATCATTTATTATAAGTTTTATGAGGATATATATTTTGAATCATGCCATGAAAAAGGCTGTACATAGCCAAATGTTTTGTAAGACGTGGATACCCTTGCATACTAAAGCCTGTGGAAGCCAATACGGTAATCAATAATAAACAGTTATTGCTTACACCAATACAAATGGGTGAGTTCCTCTGGTATATAGTTGTTGACTTGATTTCTAATTTGCAAATCAAGATATTATTAAATCCTAACCCTAGTACTAGAGTTTGCCCTAATTCATAATGCATTATAGTTGACCCTGTAACTTCCACAAACTTTTTTCATGACAAATCAACTTCCATCTATAATTTCATCTCACAATAGTCAATGGTCCTAATCAGGAGAGTTTGTATGAATATTGAATTAAAAATTATTTAGCTTTAATATATTGTTTGCCTATTATATATAATGGATCGCATCTATTGTCAAACTTTTATTTAGATCTTTTAATCTTTAACGTAACTTTATTAAAAACTAAAGATTAGTGATCTTACTGTGTAACCACGCTATACAGTAAGCTAAGAGTTGGACTGACCAAATATAACTTATACATGTAGCACTTAAAGGGATTTTGTGCTAAACAAGTGGTGCAAACTACAGGGAGCTGTATTAGCAAAAGAAGAAATTTTAGTATTACAATGAAAATAACTCAGGAATGGGAAATGGATAGAATATCCAATTTTTATCTTCTATGTCAAACCTCTGACTCCTATTTTAATGTCACCAGAGTAATATGTTTTCCAATATTCCCACATTTCAAGAGCTTTGAGACTTATATGTTCACCGTGGAGCAGACAAGATATATCAGTCATATGTTACTATGGGAATTTTTTTCTGGCCGCGAATGATCTGGTCTAGTATCATCCTTATTTCCTTTTCAGAAGCATCAGGACCAGATAATTCAGCAATATAAAAATTTTTGTCTTTGAGCCATCATCAAGCATTACAACAAGCTAATAGTCTAGCTCAGGTGGGGCAACATCTTGCTAGGTATCTCTGAACCACTGTAAAAAAATTCCAATTAACCATTTTCCGCCACCATGCCCTGATTATGGAAGTGTTTAACAGAAACAAGAAAATGTGAAAGCAATTCAGGACTTGAATAGGCAGTATAAACCAGCTTTCATGGAATTTGTCAGGTGGATTAATAAATACAACCTTAGCATACAGATTTTCCAACAACTTGATAAACTTATTAATAAATTGAACCATAACGTGTTGGCAATAGGGTTTCATGATATGGACAACCGCTGGGTCACTGTTGTAATTTGGCGGAATCCTGGGGATACGCCGTAAGAGGTTTGCACAGGGTTTAGCCCACTGAGCAATAGGACCACTGATATAATGATTGTGGCCCTTTGTAACAACAGAATAAATGTTAAAATAATAACTATGGGGCACTTGCTCCCACTACAATACTTTATTTTAATATAATAAGCTCCTCATATCCTCTCTATCTTCCTCTCTTCTTCCCCCTATTAACCAACAATTCTTAATTGCCCATCTTGCTCATATACAGCAGCTTTGGACGATACCACACTTGTTGCTTGGGCTATTTGGTTCCACTAATTCTCCTCATTTTGGCGGGTTATTCTTTAATTCCCTATCGCCTAAATTGTAGGAAATTTATCTTGTATTCATCAAATGTCAACATTGCCTGATCGCCTTATTTTGAGGCAATCCAATAATTAATCCATTAAATCCCAATCTCACCTTGTCTTGAGGCACTTGAATAAACATAACTAATATCATTTTGGAAGATTCATCTCAACCCGCCCTAACTGTCCCAGGATTATCATCCAGTCATATCAGAATTGCGACATTACCCCCTCCTTGACTGGACGATAAGGCTCTTATTGTTTGTATGGTCAGAGGAACTTCACATGTACCCAGTTAATAATTTGACCCCCCACAGGTTCCTTAATGATGTAGGCATCAACCCCAGTTTTCTCAATGATCTTGAATGGTCTGCTCCATATGCTGGCGAGCTTGTTCCTTCTTCTGAACCCATGCTGGTCATGAAACAGGACCAATTCCCCTACCCTGAACTGTGGAAGACTGCAGCATCTACATGGTCAACCATATGATCCCAAATCTTCTTGGCAATACTAGTAGAATATGCCTCAGTTTGGATCTTGATCAGCGTGTTCATTAAGGTAGATAAATAGCAGTGGGGTTTGACTCCGCCAATATCCTCAATGCAGGAGTAAAGCAATGCAGGCATCGCTGGATGTCATCCATAGAGCAATTGGAATGGACTCTTACTGGTTGCTGAGTGGTAGCTGATATTGTATGCAAAGATAGTGGTGGATAAAAGGGTGCTCCAGTCTGACGGCCACTCATTTATGAGCTTGCATAGAATATTTAACAAGGTCACATTGACCTGTTCCACCATACCGTTAAATTCAGGGTGGTAGGGGGTAGTTAAAACCCCGCAGATTGCTATGAGCTCATTCAACTTGGCCAATATATGGGATGTAAAATTGGTTCCGTTGTCCATTAGGATAAATTGTGGACAACCATGGCGCTGTATGATGCACTCCAGGATGAACTTGGTGGTAGTGACAGTCCCCAAATCCTTGATAGCCCTCGCTTCAACCCATCTTGTCAAATGGTCGATGGCTACTATTATATATTTGGAGCGGTTTGCACCAGTTGGCAGTGGCCCCACCGCATCTAATGAAACTGTATGCCATGTGAACTGAGGCTTAACTAGATGTTAGGCGGTCTTCCAGTGGTATGGCTTCTCCACTTGGCACTGATGGCAACAAGCAACTGTTTCTGGCACATTGTAGTGCATACTTTCCTAATAGTAGTGGAGTTGTAAGAACTCCAGCATCTTTTTCAACCCTTTATGACCTACCGCTTTATGGGCATCCATAATTATTGCAGGCTGGGCAGAGGGTTTTGGGAAACTCAGCGTTGATTCCCCAATCTGCTTATATAGTTCTTCATTGCGCAAGAAGGTATCCTGCCTAAGCCCATCTAACACTTTGATCATGGGCAGCGGCTCATCTTGATATTTGCCCACAATCATCTTTTTGTACTTTATGTCCGCCACATCTGCTGTAATGGCAACCGTGGGTAATCGGAAAAGACAGTCCACATTCTGATGCTTCTCCCCAGGTTGATGCATGATCTCAAAATCATATGCTTGGAGCTTCAAAGCCCATTGCGCGAGCTGCCCTTCAGGTTCCCTCAGATTCTGTAGCCAGCCAAGGAGGCATGATCTGTTACCACTTTGAATTTCACCCCATGAAAGGTAGACCCAGAATTGCTTATATGCATTTATTACTGCTAAATACTCCCTCTCAGTCACAATGTAATTCCGTTCAGGCCTGGTTAAACTGCAGCTACAATATGCAATGGGGTGCTCCACACCATCATTGTTCTTTTGGTATAACACAGCCCCTACAGTAGAAAGAGAAGCGTCCATTTGCACAGTAAACTCTTTTTCAAAAATTTGGGTATTGCAAAACAGGTGCGCTAGCCAACGCGGTTTGTAATACATCAAAAGCAGTTTGACATCAATCCGTCCAGTTGAAGACAGCATTTTTCAAAAGTAGCTCAAAGAGTGGAGCCCTGATACAGCTGAAGTTGGGAATGAACCGCTGGTAGTAACTGATCATCCCCAAGAACACCTGGATATCCCACTTGTTGCTTGGCCGAGTCATCTTGTGGATGGCTTTCACCTTGGCTGGCTGAGGGCTAAGCCCTTTAAAATCTACCAAAAAGCCGAGATATTCCAATTATTCTTTAAAAAAGTGGCACTTTTGGGGCTTAATCTTGATATTAGCATCAGCCAGATGGCGGAACACTTGCTCCAGGTGTCCAAGATGCTCCGTGAACATTCACAAAAACACGTTGATATCATCAAGGTAGATAAGAATGCAAGACAGCTTTAGGTCACCCAAAATAGTATCCATAGCCCGCTGGAATGTAGCAGGAGCATTGCACAAACCCTATGGCATATGTGTAAGGCTGGAACAATCCTTTTGAGGTGATTATAGCGCACTTTTCTTGTTCTGCCATGGGCAACTCAATTTGCCAGTACCCCAATATCAAGTCCATAGCAGAGAAATACTTGGCCCCGCCTAACTGATCTAATGCGTCATCAATTCATGGAAGCGGGTAAAAATCTTTTTTTGTAATGCTGTTAAGCTTCTGATAATTGATTACTACTCAATTGGATCCATCTTTCTTTTAACAATTAGTAACGGGGATGCCCAAGGATTTTTTTGATAACTCCAACATTCCCTGCTCCACCAATGTATTTATTTCTGCAGACACAACTTCTTCCGCTGCCTTTGAATGATGGATAGGCCATGACCTGATAGGGGTGGTCTCCGTGTCCACCTGATGCACAACCCCATGAGCGCAACCCAAGTTGTGATCATCAGTTGCAAAGATGCTGCAATACTTTTCAAACAGATCCATCACCCTGTCCTTCTGATCCTCTGATAGATCAGTGAGCGCCTCCCAGGGAACCACAGTCATTACGCTGAAGGTGGTTTTAAAGGCAAACCAAGATCTTCCCATGAACCAAAGTCATGTATATGGTGGACCTCATCGATTGGGATTAAATGCAGGTAAGCAACCACTTGGTGCCGCTGAACCTTCATCACTTCCTTTTGCATATTTGCTACCAACACTTTTACTTTCCCCCTGCCTGGGTAACAGCAACCCAGGAGCCACATGAGGTTCAAGTTGGGATTGTTGATAGGTCCCCACAACCTCTCTGTACAGACCGCCCAGTATATCAATTTCAAGCTCTGTTCCAATTATAACCTGATGCCCAGAAGGGATAGTAAAAGCGTTTGCAGCTTGTAGTGGAATCCTTGTACTCATAAATCTGGGTTGAGAGCATTTGGGTCTTCTGCTTCATCTGCCAATATTTCACAAGAATCACACCATTGCTATAGGCGAGATTAATTTGACTAGAGCGGATTGGGTCATCTGGCACTCCCCTGGAAGTAAAATAGATGGGAATCCATTGTCCCAGGATGAATAGGGTCTCTTCCATCATGTCAACGACAGCCCCATAGTGTCACATAAATGCAGTCCCAATCAGCAGATCATAGTTGCTATTTGGTAATACTACCGCCAGTGCCATAATAACAACAGATCCAAACCGCATTTGAAGTTTGTTATACACTCCCTTGGAGATCGTGGTTTCTGTTCCTGCGGTCCCATACACCGTCTGGTGTTCTATGTCAGGTTTTAAAGCCAGCTTTGCCACCAGCTTAGTGGAGACAATGTTAACAGGAGCGCCCATATCAATTATAGCTTGTACTCGGGTTTTGGCTACCACCACATCACAGTAAGTGCACTCCAAGTATGATGAATGCCAGTTATTTACTATGTGTACATTCAGTGGTTCACGTTCTCCCAGGAAACCTATAATACCCGCACTAACTTTAGGGTATCCTGCTATAATAGCATCCACTGGAAAGGAACCTCTACTTCTCTTAGAGACAATGCATCCACAGATGGTTCTAGCTGGTCTGATGGATTTTGGTCAAACACTTGGCAAGCGTAAGGCTTTGGATGATCCAGAAACCCTGGGTCAGCCATATTTTTGAATTGTGCTTGGGTCAACACATTTACTCCCCCAACTGGCTGTTGGGGGAGGAATGTTTCATCATACTGGGAGTCTTCTACTTCCCCCAATATGATGGATTCAGGGGGGACATATGATTGAGATAGAGGAAGTAGAGAGTCCTGACTCTACTCCACTCTGACTTTTCCCTGATAACCTTGATCCTGTTGTATGTAAGGGATCTGTCAATCAGGTTACCATCATCCCATGTGCCTGGTGCGACTGCAATTAAAGCAACTTACTCCATAGGGCCTACGTCTGTGCTTAATATAAGTTGGCCCACTTGGAAAGTTATTATAAAGATGATCAGCATAACCAGACCCACATTGGTAGACTGCCTGCTGTCAATCAGCATAGTTAGGGCTGAAGTGGTAGTTGGGCAGTTGTTGCTCAGCAATTATGGGACAGATGGTGAGCTGCGGAGAGTAGCCTGGCATGATCTGCATCAACTGGTTGCTTTCCTCCCCATGGTTAGGGTAGGCCTCAGCGACAGTGGGAATCCGCTCAATATTGGGTGGAGGGAAAGTTACAGCTAACTGACGTACAAACTGAACAAATTTAAGAAGAGGTACATCATCCTCTAACAATGAGGCCATAACATTGTAAAGCTCTGGATATGGCTTCACCGCAGAGGCCATTGCAATGCATACATCAGCTTCAGCTAGAATCCCAGCCCCCATCAACATATGTGCTTCCGCCGTAAACCACTCAGCAAATGTGGTGAGACTCTCATTTCGTTGAAACCTGATGGTTAGGAACTCAGCTTTCCGCTGCAACATCTTTGCTTTTCTGCCAAACAACTTTATCACCATCTCCTTGACTTCTTGGTAAGTAATGGAACTGTCTGAAAGGTAACAAACAATTTGATCAGCACTTCTGACATCCAAGGTGGAGATTAACAGTTTCTCCCTGTGCCAGTCTGAGGCACCTTCAGTTGTAAACTCAAATCATTGAAAGAATCCATGAATATTGCCTTCGCAATCAAAGGGCAGCAGCTGAGCACAGCAGACTTCCTGGAGCAGCTCATCTTGTGTTTTTGAGCATGGTGTCCAATGCAAGTTTCAACTCCTCATATGCAACAGTCCTATTGTGTCATGCAGATTTTTTTTCAAAGCAACCTAGGTGAGACATAGCAAGCAATTTGAGTTTTATTATTTTATTATTGATTAATGGGCCCCTGTAGTGAGCACCACTGTTGTAATTTGGCGGAATCCTGGGGATACGCCGTAAGAGGTTTGCACAGGGTTTAGCCCACTGAGAAATAGGACCAATAATATGATGATTGTGTCCCTTTGTAACAACAGAATAAATGTTAAAATAATAACTATGGGGCACTTGCTCCCACTACAATACTTTATTTTAATATAATAAGCTCCTCATATCCTCTCTATCTTCCTCTCTTCTTCCCTATTAACCAACAACCTCTTAATTGCCCCTCTTGCTCATATACAGCAGCTTCAGATGATACCACACTTGTTGCTTGGGCTATTTGGTTCCACCGATTCTCCTCATTTTGGCTGTTTATTCTTTAATTCTATGTCGCCTAAATTGTAGGCAAGTTAACTTTTATTCATCAAATTTCAACATTGTCCAATTGCCTTATTTTGAGGCAATCCAATAATTAATTCATTAAATTACAATATCGCCTCATATCAAGGCAATCAAATAATCATAACTAAACTCATTTTGGCAGATTCATCTCAACCCGCCCTAACTGTCCCAGGATTATCATCCAGTCATATCAGAATCGCGACAGTCACCAATGAGTGGAAAAAACAATGAATCAATTCAGAGTACAAGTTTAACATAACCATGTATCTCTGGAGACACTACTCAATAGGTCAAGTAAGTTTAGGAACTTGACCAATACATCTAATACTAAGTGGAGGTGGCTGCACAGAACTTGGGAAATAACATCAAAATCACTAAATACCTCCTGACTGATTTACAACATAACATAAATCAACAATCAGCAATGCAGAGGGATATCAGAGGTTTAGGATTATCCTGGGTGCTCCACAAGATTCTGGGAATCTTTTTCAGTCAAACATTGAACCATAAAATCAAGTCCACAAACTTTTTAACATTGTAATGCCCATAAGAATGAATTGGATGATTTGTGCGCTAGTGTGCAGTAACTGTGGAGTGATTTCACAGAATAATGAAAAGTTATGCAGAAATGTCTTCAGGAGAAGGAGAATTGAGCTACTTGTAAGTGACATATTAAACGTAAGTTGCTTAATTGTAGATACCAGTGCCTCATCAAATCATGTCTCCTGCACAACCAGAGCTATTTTAACAAGCACTTTGTATTATGATCTATTTAGGAGACAATGCATCAACTTACTTGCTCAGTACTAACTTTGTTATTTTCTTTGCCCCATTCTGTGGAGACACCAGCTCCCAAACAGAGTAGAACTCATGCTAGTAACTCAAGCCTCAGGTTAGTACTGCGCCAGTGATTCCCAGATCAGGAAGTTTCTATCCAGGATTCCATATAATTAATACAGTTAATGTTTATTAAATTTGATAAGTATGGAAATGTGAAAGCATTTTTTAAACATTCAGGTGGCCATGCATGGAGCCAATGACCCTTTTGAATACACTACCATGAAAATGTTTTGATGACTGGAGCCAATATCTGATCAAGCCTATTTACCTGAGGAACACTGGACCTTAGCTGATGTGGAAAGCGCGGTTTCTACAAGAGTCTGGAAGTTTAATCCATGTCCAATTAGAAGGATGAATTTTTGACCATTCAAATTAAAAAACAAATCCATTACTAAGTTTGCTGACTTATTTTACCATGAAGCCCAAGTACTGCTGGGTGCTAAAGCCGTGGTAGATTTTGATGTCAATATCATGCTACAAAATACCATCATGAATTATCCTGAGTTACATCTCTTTTTTCTTTTGTCACAAGTGAAGAATTTAGATGTGCCATCCTAATTTAATATCTGAAGAAGGTTTAAGTTACAGTTGGGCCGCCCAATGTGAAAGTAGGAACCAGCCTGCCCTGAAATTTTATGAAGGTAATAGAGGGACACCAGAGAACTTCCTATCAATGTAGAGAAAATTTGGTAAATTGCTGCAACCTAGCTGAGATAAATTGTAATATCTTTGAATCTAAGGGGCACTATTTAGCTTCCTTCCATAAACGACGCCCTGGGATAAGCCTTTTGACCTTTCAAGAGGATAAAAGCTAAGCAAAAGAGCCTTAGCATATAAAGTGGACGCTCTACTGCTGGTCATCATCCAGTCTTGTCTCAGAGTCATGAGGAAGAAGTGAGCCATCCTTATGTTGAAAATCTGATAAAGACGTCCTTATAGTATCAGCCATCATCAGAAGTCAGTGAGCATCCATGTAATGAGATGCAAAAGAGATTGTATCTAAACCTTATGCCACCCATATTGTTGAGAACAACCAATTAGGATATGCTGAGGAGTCTCAGGCCTTACCTCCTCTAAATGGAGCTAAAGTTACATTTCCATTTGTGACCTTGAATTCCCACTTCCCATTGTAGGAGAACAGATTGATACTTTGATTGATCAAGTCAATACTCCTTCCATTCTTGCAATAAATGGGAATTACAACAATTTATGAATGTACTTGTCTTATTATCTACAAACAAAGATCAGGTTTGAGTCTTTACTAATAGCGGTGGCCCCCTGAATGAAATTTCTAGTCAGTCTACAAATTATGATTGTGAAAAGACCCAAATGTGGCCCTCCATCAATGTTATGGAATTACTGGTCCTATTAGTACTACAAATGAGGTGGAATATAGTGTGCTAGCCAATGAGATTCGGCTCTCTGCAGGTTAGTGCACCTGTTATAGTGCTTCCCAATGATAACTACCATCTTCTTGTTTGCTATACTTCTTAAGTTTTATGTTATTGTTTTAAACTATAAAAAATTACCTCTACTATCCTCAGTCAAACATTACCCCTTCACTACTTGAAGGATAATCTGACTTACATAACTCATGATAAAAGATGTCAATGTGGCTTATATTTGTGGCGTAGTCCTTATCCATTACCAACAAATAGGCCACAAAGGTTCTTCTACGTCTGCCACTTTGCCTAAGAATAAAGGCATCCCCCTTAAATCATCTAATGATTGTGTATTATACCTAGGAGAACAACGAGTAATGTCAACTTGAATAAACATGGAATTAACTAAAAGATTGCTGAGAGAAATTTACTCCCCTTTGGCATTGATCAAGGGTTGAAACTTTTGCTGCTCCTGGGTTAATATCTTCCGGTCACCAGAAGATCTGTGTATTACTTGCCAACCTGACTTCCTCCAAAATCTCCATCAAGAGAGGGCAAAAGCTCTAATTTGCACATTTACTTTACTGGAAGTGATTCTGAAGGTACATGAGCTTAGATATTTGACAGATTTTGGATTACCCAAACTTTCTTTACCAAATTGTGCAGCCATTACTAATGAACAACTTAATGGCTTAACTGAGAGTCAGAAAGAACAAGTGATGGCTCTCATACAAATATGCTCAAGTGTTTGTGTCAAAAACTATGACCTTGAATGCGGTGTAGAAATCCAGCACCACGTAGATACTGGGGATGCAAGTCCCAATCAAGCATGAACAATTTGAAGAAGTAGACCAGTATTAAAGAGGTGCGAGAGAATTGGAGAAGCTAATATTTCAAGCAATGGATGCCCCTTGAGCAGCCCATGTACCAATCTGGTATTCATAGTTAAAAAGAAAGATGGCTTTAATAGAATCACTATTAATAATTAACACTTTGATAATATAACTAAAAAGGGTTCTATATTATTTTACCTCAAGTATATGACACTTTGGATCAATCAAGAGGAGCCATATATTTCACAGCTCTTGATCTCATTAGTGGATACTGGAAAATTTACTTTTCTCCTGAAGACTAAGGGAAGTATGCAATTATTACTTCTCAAGAATTTTTCTAAACAACTTGTTTGCCTCAAGGATTATGAAATGCGGTGACCACCTTTCAGCGGGTGATGGAACTATTTTATAAGGTTTGAAGATTAGTTGAATTTTAAATTTACACGATGCTATAAATGAGTTCTCAAAACATAAACTCAACATTAAGCGCATTTGTAAGAGGTCTTTCAGAGGTTAGCCCAAGTTCAGCTAAAGATTAAGCCTAGCAAGCGCAAGCTATTCAAGTCCCAAATGAAGTAAATTAATCACATCAACACTTGATGGTTATGGCCACAGCCTCAAAAAAAGTTATGCTATCAACCATATGAGATTTGAATTAAGCGATATAACCAAGTATTCCTTGAAATGGTTGGGTACTACCACCAATTTATACAGGATTTTTGCAGTTTTCTGAGCCTCTATTTCATCTTCTTCAAAGAGAAATCACTTTCCAACGGTCACAATAATATAACGTCTCCCTCAACTGGATACAGAAAGCTTTTAAATGAAGACCCCATTCTGAGATATCCCAACTTTGACTGGCCTTTTATAGTACAATCTTATGAATCTCTTACAGCTATAGGAGCTGTACTCTCTCAGATATGGGATGTAGTAGAAGAGCATTTGGTAGCCTTCTTCAGTTGTGTCTTAAACTAAAATGACCAAAATTACACTGTAACTGAGCTATAATGCTTAGCTGTTATATTGCATTTAAGCATTTTTGGTTTATATACATGGTACCAAGTTTACTATTGTCACTGACCATGCTTCCTTGCAATGGTTTTATAATCTTAAAAAATCCAAAGATCAGTGAACACGATGGTCCTTGAAACTACATGTCTATGACTATAAAATATTACATAGCTCTGGGACAGCCCATAAGAATTTTAATGGACCTTTGTGGATTCCTGTTGTAACAGCTCTATCCTCATTTGTGGATCAACTGCTTTAAAAATGAAAGCAAAGAATTATGACAATGAAAAGTCTGCCATTAGCCACACCTTGGATTGACTAATGAAAGACACCATATTTTGGAATGGAAAATTGTAAAGATTTGTGAGTATGAGTGAAGACTATACCCCCAACCCTTGGCTTTTCCAGAGATAATCATGCAAGCTCATTGTATAATGGTACATGGAGGTTTACTCAAGACCTTAAAGTTAATCCAACTGGGATATTATTGGGAATCTTAAGATTTAATATTTAAGATGTTTCAATGAATTGCCACAAATGTCAAGCTCATCATCCCTATAAGCCTACAACTATCTACAGTTGCTTAAGCCTAATTGAGCCTGTCATAGAGCGTCTATAGAAATTATAGGGACCTTGCTGACAAGCTTTATCAACTTCAAATATATTCTAGTAGCAATTAATCTTACTAAGTGGGTCAAAGCTTCAGTTATCAGAAATCTTGTAGCAATAATAACCACAAGATATATAATGGAGAAAGTAATACACCAGCATGGTTGTCTGAAAGTTACCCTCATGGGAAATGCCGCTAATTTTTCTTCTTAAGTTGTCCCCAAGCTAAATAAGCTTATGGGAATCTGTGGTGTCCTTACCATCACTTATTTTACCATAATCAATGTGATGGTAAGCGTGCAATAGTACCTTAGTGCAATTATTCCAGAAGTTTGCCAACAATTCTCTATCTTATTGGGCCCTATATGTGGACTCAAATTTTTTTACTTATAATATTAATTACCACAGCGGTATGGAATATTATTCTTTACAGCTTTTATATGGTTATCAGCCTTCACCACCCTCTTTATTACATTCAATCATTTATTAATGAGTATGAGATTCAATCATCCAAGTACTTTGACCAACTGAGAAAATCCCTAATCAATATTCAGACTGAAACTTATGGAGCAGTTCTGACCAGAAATATAATCAGAAATAGAGAGATGATTCACATAGGTTCACAGTGGCAAGCTTTGCCATCAGTTATTAAGTTGCTTACTGTGATAGTTATGAATTTTTTATGACGCATAAGTTAGAAACTTAATGGAAAGGATCTTACATTGTACTTGGCAGGGTCGCTGCCAAAGCATACACTACTTGAAGCTTGGTTGAGAGGATAATTGTTGATTGCGTTTAAGACAAGTTTCTCTATCCCTACCATGAAGCTGATGACTGCCCAATCAAAGATTGAGTGTTAAATCAAGGTAAAAGGGGAAGTGTTGGATAATTGTTGACATGATTCCTGGTTCAAAAATCAAAGTAGCAATATGATCTTTACCCATTATTAGAATTTACCCTAATTTGGGTTGGATTATAGTCAACTAAAGGACTTCCCATTCAACACTTTTGACAGATCAACATCCTCCCATAATTGCATGTTACAATAGTCGATGATCCTCATCATGAGAGTTCAGATGGATCATGATTGTTTGATTCAACTATAAATTGTTCGCCCATTATAACCAAAGTAGCATGTCTATTGTCAAATTTGTTGTTATTCATTTAGATCTCTAGCTTGTTTATTTATATTTAAGATTAATAAACTTACTAATTAGTTGTAATATACAGTAAGCTAAGAGCTGTACTGGAAAACTACATGATGTGCACAAAGGTAATAAAGGGCCTGTGATATACCTTTCATAGGCCAATATGTTTGGATTTTAAAATTTGTTTTTTATAAAAATTTTTAAGAAGTTTGGGGGTTATTGAAGTAAAGTTTTATTACTGTAAACTAGAGATATAAGCCAGCATTTGTCACTAGTAGAATATTAAGTTTTATAGTTATTATTGGTAGAGGTTGATTTGTGAGTTTGGTCACATAGTTGTTCCAGCGCTATTCTTGAAGCTTCAATAAGAATTTTCAATCATTAAAATTTTCTTAAATGACTTAAGAGATTGTTGACTTGATAAACCCTTGTTTAAATCCTTTTTTGACCAAATTTCATGTGTGAGTTTTTTGATAATTTTCTTCATATGAGGCAGCACAATATAATTTTTTGTCAAGCAATGAGGCAATGGTTGATTCTAAGGTTTGGTGAAGAATATATTTCTTGTTCCTTTACCTTCAACCATATTTCTTACATCAGTACAAATTTGCTCAAATTGTATTTACAACTAATCATCTGATTTAGAAATTATGTTTGTTTGAACTAGGCACCATTTTGTTGATAGAGAGTTCAAACAAGGGTGCAGCGGCCATGTGTCATTAATTTTGAATGTGTCCTAGGTCACCAAACTTGGACAGTGACATGGCCCGCAGTTTAGTGCCCTTATTAATTCTGAAGAGGTGCAAGTTTTTCTCCAGCTTGATGACCGTGGCTGAAAACCTTACAATATTAAAATGAATCACCCTTTTTATCCTACTTTTAGAGATCATCTATAGCTGATATTATCTTTGTATATAATATCATATAATATTGTAAAAAGTATACTAAATGAAAAGAAGGTAGATGGATTAAGACATTAAGATTGATCTTTATTACCAACCCTAATTTTTTTTGCTTTAGATACTGTCACCCTTGATTATAGTATTGACAGATAATAATCTCTAATATATACATATATAAATTTTGATTCAATGATAGTCATAAATAGCTGGATTGGTATGTATATGGCTGATTTAATGGTATAAAGGCCCTTATAAAAAGTGCAAAATATTAAAGCAACATGCCTTCAACAATCAGTATTTTAGAAAATTCATTATAGACTCACTCTATGGCTTGTTACATATTACAAGATTTTTTTTTCTGATGCTAAAAATTTGTCCTCACTTCTGCAACATTTTTTTCAGCAATAACTTCATTCCTAATATTTAACACAGAAAATTATTGAAATACAACATTAGGCAAGATGTATTTCAAATATAAGACCTAAAAGAGTCTATTAGTTAAGGAAAACTTCTAATTTTTTTGATTGATGTCAGGATAAGTAAATTCTTGAGCCAAGTTACATCGTTAGGCTTTCATTTTCAGGCTCAATGGTGATGTGTTAATAATCCTGGAAGTTAAATACTTAAAGCAGTATAAGACTCACAATAAGAATTCTATCTATCTTTTGTGTGCCATTCATGCTAAGGTCCTGTCAGCTATAGTATCCATACCACGGTAAGTTAGGTGAAAGGAATTATTGATATCAAGTACCATAAAGAGGTATAGAAATTTTGGCATAACTTTATTCTATTATAAATTAGGGGTTTATATGTTACATATAACAATGTAAACCCCATAAGGAAAAGGATTATATAAGTTAATGAAGGGAGGAACCTGAATGGGAGGCTTTTAATCAGTCGATGCATCCAGATTGTACAATGCATTTATAGCATATTTTTGGTAGGGTGAAAAGATATGTTAATTTTACCAAATTGGACGAGACTTGGTATCACTTAAGTCAATTATTGGGAATATTTCTTGATTCTTACTTTTTGTAGATATATCTTAATTTACTACCTCATGTACCACCTAGTGCAATGGTCAACTGTCATTTCGATAATCCTTCATTTCAAATAAGCAAGATCTTATCTCAGTATTTTGGGCTCAAATTCAGTCTAAATGAATTTTTATAGTATCATATTTGAGCCTTACCAACTATCAATTTTCCATATAATTAATCACCACAAATTCTTAAACCCTTTATTAGGTCTAAGCATTAATTTTGTAGGAGTCAAATAGTTAAATCTTCCCATCATGTCCTGAATTCTGATATCTGACATACATAGAAAAGTACTGGTTATCACACATTCTATACCCTTAGAATTTACAGACACTTACATCAGTATACAAGACAAACAGATAGTTGTCAGTTATAGATATGCTAATAAAATAGTTTTTGGTGGGTATACATATTAAATATTTTTTAGGTTTGGTATCATACTTTTAAAAAATAATATCGAGAAAATAGTTAGGCTAAGCTTATATTATTACACATTTAGGATCCTAATGATCATTTAACCCCTAAAGATTATATGTGCATGAACAAAGTAAAAATTAGTTTTCCTAAGCATCAAGGTATTGTATGCATGTTTATAAATACACTTTACTATAATGGAGATATATGAATTACATTCACATAATACTCGTTTTTTATAAACAACTAGTGTAAAATATCATTAGTCTGTCTCACACGGCTTACTATTTTATCATATTTTTTATTAAAACAAGTTTATCTGGCATTACACAACAATATGCTTGTATGATCTCTAAAAGACAAGGGTTTTAATAAAGCTCCTCACTACTCTTGAGAACAGTAAAACTTTTTATAAAACGTAAAAAATCTAAAATCGCCCTTGATGTCTATCATATTTGCGATCGAAGTTTCGCTGATGACTCCAAAAATTATTAATATGAACCATTTACAGCAGTTTTATGATAACAAGATTAACAACTTTATAATTAAAGTAAGCCTCTTTGGCTCAGATGGCAGAGCGTCCCCCTAGTAAGGGGAAGGTCAGTGGTTCGATTCCGCTAAGAGGCATTATTTAAACTGAGCATAATATTTTCTTAAGTACAATCTTTTTTAAAAAGGTATTTTTTTGTCATCCCACTGCTAGAATGCTTAACTTTAGCCACAATTTTTACCTCACTCGCCTCAGTGGCATACTCAATTTGAAAAACATTTTCAGCTGTTTAAGCTTACACATCCTTATTATCCATAGAGTGACTTAAAGAATTTGATAGTACCTAAGCTCTCACCTAAATAAAAGTTAATTTAAGTCTTTATAATTTCTTTTGAATCTATGTGGTTGTTAAATTACCACAACTTAAGTGCTGGCTAGTCTAAGTGTATATAAGCCTCAAGGCTTATGCACAGATAAAAAAAATAAACGAGGTGAGTTGACCTTGGGATAAATATACCACACCAAGTTTTTTTAGCCTGTGCTGGTTTCAAACCTATTTTTAATCAAAACCTAACCCAGAATGGAGCAGGAACCACCCCGCTATGCTACCACTCCTCTGCGCAGATAATTAACATCTTTAAAGTTTTTATGTCATATTAATCACATCCTTATCTAGTTTTTTCTCTCACCTTGATAACATATTACAACTAAAAATTGAACTAGATCTAACATAGAAAGAATACAATGAGTGCATATGTAATACTGCACCAATAAAGCAGTTTACCACTTATTACTACACCAGTGACAGTAGGATAATCCACCCATTGAGGGTTTATCACAAAGATATGGCTGGTCTGCTTACAATAATTTAATAAATTTTAAAGTACTACACAATGTATAATGCATCTGCTGAAAGTCTTCCTGCCAAAACTAGCTCTGAAGCTATCAGTGATAGCATCCAATTAATTCCATTCAATATAGCATCTGATCACACATCAAATGCATCTGAACCTTTTTCACAATTAAAATCAGAGGTACAAAACCTGTCATCCAACTTTATTGACCAGCCAGTGTGTAAGGCATACTCAGTTCTGATAGAGTTATCGCCAATTGCCCCTAGAATCCTCCTATTAAGAGCTGCCAAAGTGACAACCATCATGGCTCCCTATAAGATTCAGAGTTGATCTAGTACCTTAGCCATGGGTTGCACATTACAAACATTTCTGAAGGAACCCTACCCACTGAGGAAGAAATCCTGACATTGACTCAACCATACAGGGACCTGACCACACCAAAATTACTGAAGATAGTTTGGCGCAAGGTATAGCCAACCTATAATTGGTTCTAGGAACTACCTTTCTACTGATTGTTTCACACACCCAATAATCAATTCAGTAGGTTGAAACCCCAACTAAGTTACAATTGCATCAGGTTCCAAATATGAGCTTTTGGGCAGTCAATCAAAATTGGCAAGAAAGTAAATTTTTTTGGGTGGGTCTGAACTCACTGATGTGATGCAGGAATTATCTGCTGGCATTGCTTGCAATACATCCATCAAGTACACGCCTGTCCAAAGGAATATGCTTGTGCATAGAGGTGTCTCCACCTATGCTATCAAAAAGTGGGAAACCTTACAGTTCCCATACTCCACAGCTGTCCAGTGGATTAAAATAGTGATGAATACCATGAACGCTGCTCTATAGTGTGAACAAAAGTTTTCAATGGTACTTCCAAAATGATTGCTTAAGACCCAGAACTTTCTTGACATGGCCATATTTTTTAGTTAACCTGCATCCAAACTTAGGACTACCTCAAATGGACGAAACTCCCAATTGACCACTGCATTCTGGAAGCTGCCAACCCATGGGGAACTGTAAGTCCCAGTGAATGTCCTCTGGGCACCAATCAGGCCATCTTTCCATTCTCAAGCAAGAAGGTACTGAAGAGGATGGCCATACCCCTTGTTACTCAGGGAGATCTCGCTCACATGGTAGATGAGCGCTGGGTAATAGCCCTTCCATTTTGGATCCAACTTTGGGTACCTGCACTATCCTCAGCAGAACTGTTACAAGGAATCAGTGAAATCTGCGCCAAGATTGCCAAAATGAAATTGATCACAACTAATTTGAGTGGCAATCAGCCCAATACTCAGATTTTAAATGGTTGAAAAGGTATGAAGACCAAGCTATTGGCTGGAATGCCCGACGGTTGCAATTTGGTTTACATGATGATCAAAAAAAATCCCCCTCCCAAATCCATCAGGCATCACCCCCAATGGGCAGGTAATAGCATTGGACACCATCGATGAGGTTTCAAAGCTTCCTGCTGGAGAATTGGGCACTGTGCCTGATGTAATGCCACTGACCGCAGCTTGGCCCACCGCCAAATTTTGTGATGTCAGTTCTCAGGGAACTAAACCACCCATTTCCTGAATAATTTGCCACTTAGGTCGAACTTGCAGAACCCAATACCAGCTTGTTTTCCCTCAAAATTGATGACTATTTAATCAGGTGCATCACACTGAGAAAATTGTTGGTTGATTCTCCTTCCTTAAATTTTTCAATAAAAACAACTTCCCCAAAAACCCATTTTTATCTGTTGAGAATTAAGCTCCCTTCCAGTTCCATATTTGTCATACCAGCAGTAGTGCCTCTGGCATTCTAGTTTGCCACTTGGATGCTCTGGCATCCAGGCTGGCAGGCCAGTCTAATTCTTACTTGCTGTTCACCTGACATGATCGACCAACCATCAATCTCTACCATTTCCACATTTCTCATAGATATTGGAGCAGCAATGGTCCCTTCTTTCCAACTGAATCAGGTCATGAAGAAGGTTATCCCTGCCCACATTAGTCCCATCCCACTCAAATCTCCAAACCCATACCACATAGTTGCCGTGGCTATCTTGCCCATGTCAGTAGGGTCTGACACCTCAACTTGCAATGAGTTTGTCTCCCAAAGCCCAGTAGTTTCCCAGCTTTTGCCCTTCAAAGGTGAAATTCCCATGGAACCAGAACTGATCATTGAAAATGGGGAAGAGGCTGAGGAAGAGGCTATCCTGGCATCCCAGAAATCGTGACATTCCGTCCAATATCTCTTGGTTTAGAAAGGATATCTAGCCTATGAGAACAGTTGGGGCAAGGCATGCAATTGTGCAACTTTCATGAACCTGGTCAAAACATACCACATATCTCACCATGAGATTCTCCGTTTCCCCCAAAGCCCAGTAGTTTCCCAGCTGCCGCCCTTCAAAGGTGCAATTCCTATGAAACTGGAACTGATCATCGTCAAAAATGGGGAAGATGCTGATGAAGAGGCTATCCTGGCATCCCAGAAATTGTGACGTTCCATCCAATATCTCGTGGCTTGGAAAGGATATCTGGCTTATGAGAACAGTTGGGGCAAGGCGCGCGATTGCATAAATTTCATGAACCTGGTTGAAGCGCTCCACATATCTCACCCCAAGATTCTCCGTTTCCCCAAAAACCTGTGTCAGCAATGGCGATCAAGTTACCAAGGTGCACAAGATTGTGGCTCTCAAACAGCTTCCCAGTAATGAGGCTCTTCTCTTGGAAAAAGGAAAGGGTAATTTAAGTCCTGGTGAACGTCCTCTGGGCATCGATCATGCCATCTTTCCATTCCCAAGTAAGAAGGTACTGAAGAGGATGGCCATACCCCTCATTACTCAGGGCGATCTCACTCACATGGTAGATGAGCGCTGGGTAATAGCTTTTCCATTTCAGATCCTGCTTTGGGTACCTGCACTCTCCTTGGAAGAACTGTTATAAGGATCAGTGAAATCTGCACCAAGATCACCAAAATGGAATTGATTGCAACTAATTTGAGCACCAATCAGCTTAATACTCAGATTTCAAATGGTCAAAAAGTATGAAGACTGAGCTATCAGCTGGAATGCCCAACAGTTGTGATTCAATTTACACAATGATTGAAAAAATCCCCCCTCCCAAATCCATCAGGCATCACCCCTGATGGGCAGGTAATAGCATTGAACACCATCGATGAGGTTTCAAAGCTTCCTGCCAGAGAATTAGGTGTTGCGCCTGATGCAATGCCACTGACTGCAACTTGGCCCGCCGCCAAATTTTGTGATGTTGGTCCCCAGGGAACTAACCCGCCCATTCCTGAATAGTTCACCACTTAGGTAAAACTGACTGCAACTTGGCCTGCCACTAAATTTTGTGATGTTAGTTCCCAGGGAATTAACCCACCCATTTCCCAAATAATTTTCCACTTAGGTCAAACTTGCAGAACCTGATCCCAGCTTGTTTTCACTCAAAATTGATGACTATTTAATCAGGCGCATCGCACTGAGAAGTTTGTTCATCAATTCTCCTTCCTTAAATTTTCCAATAAAAACAACTTCCCCCAAAATCCCATTTTTATCTGTTGAGGATTAAGCTCCCTTCCAGTTCCATATTTGTCATACCAGAAGCAGTGCCTCTGGCATTCTGGTTTTCCACTTGGATGCTCTGGCATCCAGGCTGGCAGTCCGGTCTAATTCTTACTTGCTGTTCGCCTGACAGGAACTAAAGCTCAGCTATGCCAAGGACTGTCTAAAAGTCATGTTTCACCTCTATAATGTCTGGAGCATAACAAATCAAACATTCCTCAATATATCTAAATTCTTTTGTCAAGAGTTTAAGTCTTTTGCCAATGGATCTTGATGCCTATGTGAAGCACTTTCTGAATGCTTCCACCATCCTATAATAGGCATGGAATTTCATTTCAGATGAATTAACACTGAGATGGTACAATACCATCTTCCCCATAAGAAGGCTATGTCATGGATTATGGCTGAATTTAAGGCAAACAAAGCCTTGCGCTGGCTGTACAAACACATCCCACAAGCAAATGCATCCAACTTGTTTAAATGTTAAATTTGGGTGTCTGCTTCAGAGGGCTGGTTCTTCTTAGAGGGTGGGATGTGGTTTTGAGCATCTATTGTGTGAGGACAATAGACAGGATGGTGAATTTAAATTTATGATATAGCTTTTTGGTAATACTTCAATTGTATACCCGGTCATTTCACTTGGACAATGGCACGCTGCCCTGATCCTACTGATCCCAAGTGAAAATTGACTTTAATATAAAATAAAGTAATAATGAAAAAGTTTATAAGATAAATTATAAACTTAATCCAGAAGTTAAAGGATGTTTTATTAGTGTAAATGCAAGGGTTATTTATAGGGTTTGATGTTAACCACATCTTACCCATGACGCCTTACTTTCAGTGACCCTTGGCCACATAAAAAGTTTGTAATGACATCTACAAATACTTTGACTCAGGGCATCATGCTCAGCCTCAGAGTCAGAGTAAACACCATCATCATCCTTGAGATGGCATTTCATCATATCTTCAAAATAGCTGAACTGATTCACTTTCACATGCAATTGGCAGCACATACCAAGGCGATTCATATCACTAATTAGTAATTAATTTGATTAAAAACTCAACTGACATTAAAAACTAATTTTGACATAGACCAACAAAGCCCACGTGCCTGAGTCATTAAATCAAAACTTAAATCTAAGTTTGACCTAACCAACAAAGCCCTCAAGCCCATGTCATCATAGTCAAATATAATTAAGTGAAATCGCTAGGCCGCGGATTCTAAGCTTTGCATAAGCTTAGAATATACCTGGTCCATAATTGCTGATATCTGATATGATCCATAATAAGTTTTTAAACAGCTAACCTTATTATGTCCCTATTGAATATCTGACAATTAGGTCCAGTCAATTACTCAACACTTCCCCCGCCTTGACTGGATATAAGCGGCGGGTACCCTTCTTCTCAGTTCACAATGTCTGGCTTTTCGCGCTCCTCCAAGTATGAACGTTATCTCAATAGCCTTTCCACCTCAGACTGATGAGCCTTCCTAAGGCTAAGCAAGTCCATGCAGCGAGCTATTGTCAACTCAGGCGTGTTGCCCATGGTTCCTCAAGCTGGGTCAACCAGCTACGCTTCAACAATACTAGAAAGTTCAGTTTTGCAACCTGTTGTGATAGCACCAATCAATCAACCTGAACAAGCCTCCGTGGCTTCAGGTGCAGTTAGTCAAACATCCCAATGGGTCAAGCGGGATCCCCTTTTGACATATTTAGTATCTCTTCAGCCTTCTGGAAGCCATTCAGTCCAAAGAAACCCTGATCTGAGATCAATTTGCTTTGGATGGGGATCTTCTTCCAGACTTCTTGTTTTCACTTTTTAACATCTTCCCTTCAAAAAGTCTTGCTTCCTCCCTTCACATGGGCAGCATGGCTTCATTGGGTCTTGAGCTTGACTTGATGTCAGAGCTCATGAATGCCTACTTGTCATCCACACTTGCAACTGGTCCTGAGGTTGCCACTTATGATATCTTTGAGGCCAACCAGGCCCTTATTTTTGCTAACTCTGTTGCTAGGATTTGGTGTGAACCCGCTTTGGTTCATACCAATTTTCACGTCATGTTGGGCCTCAAGACTCAGGTTTTGAAGGATTGGCGCATCCTGGTGCTATACTGAGCCCTTTGTAAGAGCTTGGCTAAGGGGCTTCCCAAGAAGTTTGTCCCCCAGATGGCTCTTTTAGGTGCATGCGTTTGCTTCCCTCCTTTGTCGCTCCCCACCAATACCATGCCCAACATGTGCAGGGTATTAGATGAGGCCCATTCCCAAATGTTTCGCATGAAGGAGTTCCTCCCCTCCATTTACCCTTGCCTTGAGAGTCTTCTTGCCAATTGTGTCTTCCTTTTGGCGGCATTTACTCCAGAGTCAAATCTCTCCCACCTATTCCAAAGTCCCTACCAATGGACTTTCCCTTTAGTTCAATGGCCTTTCCTAAGCTGACAGGGCCAGCGTGCCTGGTGCCAAGCTTTCTTGGGTTTGGCACATCTCCGCCAGGGTCTAGATAGTCAGGATTTGTATGAAATTCGCCTCTCTCCAGTTCCGTTGCACTCTCCTCCCCCTACCAAAGAGGGGGAACCTAGTTCTAATGCCAGCGAGGCATCAACTTAACAAAATAAACTCTATGGCTTGCAATTATTATTATTATTTCTTTTTTACTTTTTTTTTTTATTATTTTATTATTTTAATATTTATATTTATTTTTTTTTTTTTTATATTTTTATATTATTATTCTTTATGATATGGATGAAGGAACTTAGCATGTACTCAATTCACAACCCAGCTGCCTTGATCCTTAATGGTATATACATCTTCAGATGATTTCTCCAAAATGATAAATGGACCCTTCCAGAGCGAGGCTAGTTTGTGTGCGCGGCCTGCGCTATGAGTGTCACAATATACTACTAAATCTCCTTCATTAAACTTATTCACCATAGCCCATTTGGCGTCATCATAGCTCTTCTGAATAGTTTTTTGACTAATTGCATTTTGATAAGCTTCCAATTGCAACTTGATTAGGGTCTTCACCAGTTGCTCAACATAGTTATTTGGGTTAATTGCGTCAGGTGAACTGAGTACTGAGTATAATAATGGAGGTAGAGCGGGCTGTCTACCATACAAAAGTTGAAACGGAGAGTGGCCTGTGCTGCTGTGGTGTCCAATATTGTATGCAAACATGGTCACACTAATTGAAGTTGCCCATTGTGAAGGCGCCAAGGCTGCGTTTTTGCATAAAATGCTGACTAAAGTGCCATTCACTCGCTCTACCATACCATTAGTCTCAGGATGGTATGGTGTTGACAACACTCCTTTGATAGACATCAACTCATTTAGCCGTTGTACCATTTGGGCAGTAAAATTTGTGCCATTGTCTGTCAATATCTTCTGGGGGCATCCGTGCTTATAGATAATATTATCCATAATGAACTTGGCAGTAGTTAGGGCCCCAACATCTTGAATTGCTTTTGCTTCCACCCATTTCATTAGATGGTCAATAGCAACAATTATGTATTTGTTGCCTAGGCTACTCACAGGCAAAGGGCCAATTACATCAATTGACATGGTATGCCAGGCCCAGTCAGGTTTGATCAACCAATATTTCACATCTGACTTCATAGGTTTTGCAATTTGGCATGAATGACATTTCTCAAGCACATCTTGGATATCAAATTGCATGGAATCCCAATAGTAACTGGCTCAAATTAATTCTAGCGTCTTAGTCATTCCCCCATGTCCAACGGCCTTGTGTGCTTGTGTAATAATCTCCATTCAGTCAGAAGGTTTTGGGAAGATTTGACGTTGTCCATTGGGCTTAAGTTTGTATAGAATTCCATTTCAATATTCAGTGTCAAATGCTTTCTCAATCGCCTTTTGAACTTTAAGTGGTTCATCTCCATACATTCAGTTAATCATTTTTTCATGAAGCTCATCGGCCAAATTGCTCAGGACAGCTACAATGGGAAGTCATGATAGTCCATCTGCATTTTGATGGGCCACTCCAGCTCTATGAATAATTTCATAATTGTACGCTTGTAATTTCAGAGCCCAGCGGGCTAACCATCCTTCAGGTTCCTTGAGATTGTGGAGCCATCATAATGAGCTGTGATCCATTACTACTTGAAATTTGGTGCCATGAATGTAAACCTAAAATTGTTTACAAGCATAGATGACAGCCAGGCATTCTCTTTTGGTCACCGTATAATTATGCTCATGCTTATTCAGCGTCCTGCTGCAATAAGTGACCGGATGCTCCTCGCCATCATCCCCAATCTGCAATAGCACACCACCAATTGCAGTCAACGAGGCGTCAGTTTGTATGATAAAAGGCTTGCTGAAATTGGGATATCAGAGGATAGGCGCTGAGCTCATTTTGTTTTTCAAAGCCTTGAAGGCTTGTTGGCATTCCTCTGCCCAGAAAAAACGAACTCCTCCTTGTAGCAAGTGGAATAGAGGCTCAGCAATCTTTGCAAACCCTTCCACAAATCTTCAATAGTATCCTACCATGCCTAAGAACACTTGAACATCTCTCATACTTGTCAGAGGTTGCATATTGTTAATCGCCTCCAACTTTTGAGGCTGAGGCCGCAAGCCCTTGGAATCAATGATGAACCCAAAATTATTTCAATTGTTCTTAAAGAATTGGCATTTTCTAGGTTTTATCTTCAGATTGGCCTTCAACAGTTGTTAGAATACTTGTTCAAGGTGCTCCAGATGTTCAGAAAATGATTGCAAAAAGACATTGATGTCATCCAGGTACACCAGAACGCAGGACAATTTAAGGTCTTCCAAGATCATGTTCATTGCGCGCTGAAAGGTTGCCAGAGCATTGCACAGCCCCTGGGGCATGCATGTCAGTTGAAAAAGCCCTTGAGCAGCAATAATCGCGCACTTTTCCTGCTCCTCTGGTTGCAACTCAATTTGCCATATCTGGAGATGAGAACCATTGCAGTAAAGTACTTCACCCCTCCCATGCGGTACAGAGCATCGTCAATTCTGGGTAATGGATACAAATCCTTTTTTGTAATGGCATTGAGGCTTCAATAATCAATCACAACTTAATTGCTGCCATCTTTCTTCTTTACAATTAAAATGGGGCTGGCCAACGGACTTTTGGATGGCACTATCATTCCACTTTTCAGCAATTTGTCTAACTCTTCACCAACTATTTTGTTACTGGCTCTGGGGCGCCAAATTGGCCTCATTCTAATAGGCATATGATCCCCAGTATCCACGAAATGCTGAACTCCTTTTGCACAACCTAAATCTTGATCATCTTTGGCGAAATATTGGAGTATTGTTCAAACAACTCTAGTGCTTCATCCTTCTGTTGTTCTGATAATCTGGTGAACAATTCTCAGGGTATTACTGCATGTGCCCCAAGGGCTTGGGTTGGTAAGCTGAACTCAGATAAATCACCAAATTTGACAGCTGATATTAACTCATCCCTCGGAAGTAGGTGCACAAAAGTGACTACTTGAAATTTCTTGACCTTAATATTTTGGCTGGTCAAATTTTCTAGTAAGACATCAATCTCTCCATGCCCCAGTATAAGTATTCCAGGCGCCACACTAAGTTCCATTGGAGAATGATGCCATGGGGGTACGACCTCCCCATACAGCCCTTCTGGAATATCCAGTGTGGTCCCAGTTCTCATAACCAGTTGATGGCCTGGAGCTATTGTCGCGTCCTTATTCACATGTAGAGGTATTCCTAGATTTTCGTTTATAACAGTTGGCATGGGGCGGCTTTGATTCCCCCGCTGAATATACCCCACTGGTATTATCCCATCAGCATAAGATATATTGATAAATTTTCCTACGACGGCTTGTGGGCTTTATATTGTTGCAAGAGTAATAAATTGGAAGCAATTGGCCCAATATCAACAAGAAGTTTTCTTTAAAATTGCATGAGATCCCATAGGTTCTTAAAAAACTAGTTCCAATTAATATGTCATAATTGGCGTTTGGAAGCACTATAGCTGGTGCAGCTACTACCAAAGCTCCAAATCATAGTGGCAAAGCGCTGTAAGCTCCTTCACTCTTAGTGCTGTTAAGGCCTGCAGTCCCATATTCTTGATGATGGTCAAAATCTGGAGCTATTTTCAGTTTCTTAACCAGCTTTGTGGAAACAATGTTTACAGGTGCTCCACTATCAACAATAGCTACAACTTTAACTTTGTTGGCTAGAATATCCATGTAAGTGCACTCAGAATAGTAAGAATCAATAGAGTTTACTAAATGAATATGGGAAGAGTCCAAAGAGTTAAGAGTGTGCTTCAGAGTATTCCCAATACTGGGACATTCATTGATGAATGTGTCAATTGGCATTGCTATATTGTCCCCTTTTAGGCTTGGGGTATCTGCTGCATTGCTCAGCCCATCAGCTGGAATATTCTCAAGTATTTGTTGCACATAGGGTTTAGCGACTACCTCAGAGGCTTCAGGTATGACAACCTTACTCTGGGAGCGAGTTACCACATGTACATTTGAGAAATCTTCATTTGATACTAAAATAGAATCAATTTCATTGTCTAACAAGGCCCCATGGCCATTGTTTTCTTGTCGATTGGGTGGTACTAGTGTCTTAGGCACAATAGAGCGTCCCACATCTATTGTGCTTGTTCTTTTCCCTCCTCTTGCATGGTGTTGGGAAGGACTATGTTGACATTTTGCTGATGGCATTGGGAAGCATAGTGACCTTTATGATGGCAATTAAAGCGAGTAATTTCACTCACTGGCCGTGGGGCTCTTGCATTTAAGTTTTGCTCATTTCTTATAGGCGGATTACTGTCAATCTTCTTATTAGTTTCGAAGGGCTTTCTAGCAAAGGCAGAAGTTCCCAATTTGTAACCAGTATTAGGAGGGCCATAATTTTTTGAGCATCTGCACAAGTAGTCAACCAATTCAGATGTCGCAAGGTTTTGCACAAAAGTAGGCAATAGGGTGTTTGATAGATTAGGGTAAGGTTCTACTGCATGCTCTAGTGCAATCTTGGCATCAAAATTGACCATAGCCCGTACGCCTAAGAGAACCTGATCTTCACAATAGAATCAATCCACAAATTCATCAATTGCTTCATCTTTCTTAAAGCTGATGTTCATAAACTTAGATTTTCTGTTCAACATCTGTTCTGGACCTCCAAATTCATAAAGCATGGTCTCCTTGACTTTGGCATATGTTGGATTTTCATTAATGTGAGGCATAATCAACTCAATGCTCCACTCATCCATGCAGTTAATCATGGTGGCTGCTTTGTTGCGGTCGCTGGCCCCATGCATGGCCATTTCAAAACGTTTGACAAATGTGGTAATACTTCCATCCTTGTCAAAGGACAGCAGGTTTGCTGGTTTATAGGTTATCGCTTCCCCATTCTGGTAATCACGATTACTTCTAGGTTGACTAGAGCCAGGCATATTAGGGCGTTGGGGCATCATATCCCTGTTCGAGGTGCTAGGGTTGGCCAAGGCAACCATATTGCTAGGCAGTTGTTGACGTGGCCCAGAGTCCATTTTGGTAGATATTTCTGAAACTTCATCCTCATAATAATTGGAAGAATTTTTAGTCAAGTGGGTTATAGCACACTGACAACGCCCATTGTCCAGAGCTCAAATTTGCTCGTTGATTTCATTTTCCCAATTGACATGATTTTGGTTTTTTAATTTTAATTTCGCAATTTCCTCATTAAGGCTAGTAGCTTGTAGCTGCAAGGCGGAAATCACTTGGTTCTTTTCTTTTATGGCCTTCTTTCACTGGTTCAATTATCCATGGAGATTATTGTTCAACTCATTAATAATATTAACATTGTCATTGAGATTATTGATCTGTAGATTAAGATGATCAATAGAGTCTCAATTTTTTTCATTCTTTTCCCGTTGGTCCTCAAATTGTGTTTGCCAGTAATTGATTTTTCTGGTGTATTCATCCTTCATCTGCGAAATTTGGGCGCTCAGGTGTCAATACTGGTCACAGAATTCATCGTTATGGTTTAACTGTGCCTCTTGGGCTTTATGATTAAGCCTCATGGACTCTGAAGCATTAATAGAATTCTGAGTGATATTGCTGACCCAAGATTCGGTGACTCCTCTTTTCTCTAAGAAATATTCAAAGATAGGATGAAATATGTCTTTTAGCTCTTGTGCTAATACTGCTACCCGGTCATTAGCCCAAGTGGCTAAGTTGTGATTTGCCTCCAAACTTGAACGGACTTCAGCAAAGTTGGCTTCCAATTGTTCATGTAGAATTTGGCCTACCTGGCTGGAGTTGCGAGAGAAGTTCACTAACTCAGTAATGGCTGCATGATGGCGGGCAATTGTCATCTGAGAATTTCTAGAGGTGGGATGTACAAATTCAATTAAGTATTGGGTGATATTTTCTATCCCAATTAAATTGTTTCAGATCTGAGCTACACTTAATTGATGATGAGCAAGATATCTCATCCACAACACATCTTGCTGTCATTGGCAGTAAAAAGAGTTGCTACTATTGTCTGCAGGCCCTTGTCCTAATTGATACCCTCTTAACAACTGCTGCTCAAGATGTTCCAGCTCTTCAGGTGAAATGGGATCATCAGGATAGGTAATAATGGGTATTTCTTCCCAATTAATCTGGGACACAGTCATTTCAGTGTTCCCATTTGGGCTGGCGATGGTTCTGAATAACTGATTGGGATTGCTCCCCTGTTCAGCGCGATCACCATCTGTGGTCCCAGCCATGAGCGCCACTTGTTGAATTTGGGTGTCTGCTTCAGAGGGCTGGTCTTCTTAGAGGGTGGGATGTGGTTTTGAGCGTCTATTATGTGAGGACAATAGACAGGATGGTGAATTTAAATTTATGATATAGTTTTTTGGTAATACTTCAATTGTATACCCGGTCATTTCACTTGGACAATGGCACGCTGCCCTAATCCTACTGATCCCAAGTAAAAATTGACTTTGTTATAAAATGGAGTAATAATGAAAAAAGTTTATAAGAAAAATTATAAACTTAATCCATAAGTTAAAGGATGTCTTTATTAGTGTAATTGCAAGGTTTATTTATAGGGTTTGATGTTAACCACATCTTACCCATGATGCCTTAATTTTCAGTGACCCTTAGCCACGTAAAAAGTTTGTAATGACATCTACAAATACTTTGACTCAGGGCATCATGCTCAGCCTCAGAGTCAAAGTAAACACCATCGTCATCCTTGAGATGGCAACTCATCATATCTTCAAAATAGCTGAACTGATTCACTTTCACATGCAATTGGCAGCACATACCAAGGCGATTTGTATCACTAATTAGTAATTGATTTGATTGAAAACTTGACTGACATTGAAAACTAATTTTGAAATATATTAACAAAGCCCCCGTGCCTGAGTCATTAAATCAAAACTTAAATTTAAGTTTGACCTAACCAACAAAGCCCTTGAGCCCATGTCATCATAGTCAAATAACTAAGTGAAATTGCTAGGCCGCGGATTCTAAGCTTTGCATAAGCTTAGAATATACCTGGTCCATAATTGCTGATATCTGATATGATCCATAATAAGTTTTTAAACAGCTAACCTTATTATGTCCCTATTGAGTATCCAACAATTAGGTTCAGTCAATTACTCAACACTAGTATTAAGGCTAATGTCCAGAAGAGATATACAAACAACTTGAGTATTGTCTCCAACTCTAGACTTGTGCTAAAGCTCTTCCTTGTAAAATTTTTAAGGTATTTCTGAAAAGCAATGGAACTTCTCCTTCTGACTCTTCCTCCTAATGAACTTAACCTACTAGTAGGTTTAGAGGTTCTCTTTTCCTCTCTTGATGTGGGAGCCCACAGAGATCTTGATAGCAAAAAAGACATAGGATATTTTATCCTTTAACTATAATACCAAGGTTAAAATATGATATAGATATATGATAGTCTAAATTATTATAAAAGTTTTTATTGATATTAAAATAACTTTTTATCTGCTTTATTTAATAAAAAACAAGGGAATTTATAGAGGAATCCATTGCTTAGATACTCCATTGGCACCCTCATTTGGAAATGGCAGCTGTCATTAATGGATTAGCCCTCTGAAGTTGCACCCAAAAATGATCTTTAACTGCCTAGTCAGATTCTGCTGCTGACTGGAAATGCAACTCCTTCTGGGTGAATTGAAGAATGTGTCTCAAAGCCTTTGCTCAACCCCAAAGTACTACTCTTATTAGTCTAGCAACCTGCTTAGGCAATAGAACTTTTTAACCATTAAAAGCAGGTCGCATTACCTAAAAGGTTTACTTGCAAGTTGCTACCAGAAGCATTATCAAAGCTCAGAAACTAATAAAAACCCTTAGTAAATTGGTGACAAACTATAAGCAACTCCTACAATATAATTAAATTGTCAATAATTAAAGCAATGAAAAATCATTATTTAATTGTTTAAGATTATCCCTAAAAAAATTTTAGTTGTCTAAAGAAATCAAATACTGTCGTTTTTTATAAAAATTCCATTAGGAATAACTAATAGTAATAGTTATAATCTTTTATAATAACTCACATCCACTAAGTTGAATCTCTCAGCGGTTAAAACAGATAGTGTTATAATTTTATTAGCTTGCTCAATCTCACTTAAGTGAATTTTATAAGAAAAAGCGTTTGATTTTCACTGCTGTCTTGCCATTCCCATTTTCCCAAAAATGCCTGCGGCTCCACCACCTGCTGCTCCAATGTGGGGTAGCGGTGCTCCACCGCCTAGCGTTTTCCACCCTGTGGGCAAATTTGTTCACACAGAGTCTAATAGCCTGCCATCTTCTTCTGGCTGTTATGTCCCCCACGGGACTTATTGCTCCACCTGGCGCGCATCCACCCTTCTCACTCCCATCCTCTCACCCTCTCTCATTCCAATACATTAATTTTGCCTACAAGTTGACTATAGCATTTGTTCTTATATGCCAACAAGGCAATAATCAAAGTAGTCACTGCTTCATTTTCACTAGCTGGCTTTATCAACTTCTGCTTATTTAAGGGCTATTTTGATATTGTTTTCCAGACAGAGAATGATGCTGCAACAACAGCTTCTACTCCCCTAGTTTACAAAAACACTCCCATTCCTACCACCCAAACTCGCCTTCCTTCAGACACCACATTGGTGGTGTCCTTTGCATCCCTCCCATCTCACCTCCCACCCCAAATATTATATGATCAGTTGACGGCAGGGCTTCTGGCTTATGGGACGCAGCCTAATCTTGTCTTCGCCGTTCCATCTGGTGCAGAGCGCCTTTCTGCCCCTTGAGCCACAGCCACCATAATACCACACCATCTTGCCATAGCCCAACAAATCCCCCCATGCTCATATTGCAGCGGTGCCTGAGCATTTCTTTTGGGCTCAGGTGGATAATGGTCGCCAGATTTGTCCCCTATGTCTCAGACTTGACCATTCCAAAAAATCCTGCCCCTAAGCCAATACCTCTGGTGTGGCATCTGAGACATATTTGGCAGATTCTGAATGGGGTGTTTTATTTGCACTCTCCTGCTCAACATTCTCATTTAATGGACCAGAGTGGGAAATTGGCCTCCACCAATCCCACCCACCCTATCCCACCCAATTTCACCCACGCCAATCAGAGTCAGGCCTGGACCACCAATCACACCTAAGCAGCCCATTTGACTCCTACCCATCCAAATTCTCCATCCACAATTATTGTAAAATAAAAATCCTTGGGACTTATTGGCTGAGATTGATGAATCAGATAACATTGTCACCAATGAGTAATCTGGTGAACTTCTTGGCCAATTTGATTGTGTTTGGGCCAAATTTTTCAATTCTGATTTTGACATATCCCCATCCCCTAAGCAATTCACTCTTAAAACTAATGCTGTCCCCTACCAAAGTGACCACCAGCTCGCCTTAGCAGCAGTGGCCTCACCCCATTGCTTAAACATATGCAAAGCGGTGGCCCAATCTGCTTCTAAATTTCATAAAGGGATGACCACAATCACCTTCCCCCTGATTTCACTAAAGCAGCACAAGGCAAAATCACCAATTTTCTTAATGAATCAGAAGCCGCTGTTGTACATGTGGCAAACCTAGCAGATTTTGATTATCTGCTAAAATCAACCAAAGTAACACCAACTTTTCCCAGCTTCCCAAAGTCTACATTCAAGCTGAACAACACTTAGCGGAATTTGCTGAAACTGTCTAACAAGCTGATCTTGAGGATAGTAACTGAATCTTCATTAACATCCACCCCCACCACGCTGATGCCCCTCACACCCTGGCTCTCTGCTTTTATCCATTTCTAAAACTTCCATGGTGCTCCCAGTAGAAAAAGTCTGTAGAAAAGCTTCCCAACACCCTCTGCCATGGTAGGTTAATGGTATTCTGCTCCCCACCTGGCTGGAGGTTTTGGTTTTTTTGTTTTTGGCTTTTTGATCCAATCATTCTTTTGCTCAGTTCTTTTGCTCATTTGTTAATGGTAATGTCTGTCTCCTGGTTGGCGTACCTCAAATAGATTCAAATATATCCTATTAGCTTGATTATGTTGGCATACTAAAATCCCAACATCTGGTTATTGAAAGTTGCCATCATCTGTAGCGCTGACGGCTTCAATCCACTAGAAATGAAGTATTAAATCTGCGTTGATGCCAATATTTGACCTTGTCTGCAACTGGGCAAACCTGGGTATTACAAAAATTATCCACAAAAATACTCATGGATTCACTATTACACTTGCCAAATGGATGTTCTGTAGGGACCATGAAACCCTAGCTGAAGCGACAGATTGGAATGCTGTGGGCTTCACCCCAAAAAAGCATAGCCTTGAATTGAGCTAAAGATTTTGCTCTAAGCTGCGCCAGCAATGTGTAGGGTTACGACCTAAACTCAGACAAGAATGGCTGCATACTGGTACAAAGGTCAAAGACTATCCTTGACTGAAAACAGTAAATTCCCAAACCATCCCTTGTGGCCCCCTACACCTCTGAGGGCTATTCACCATCAGAACTTTTTCAGTTGTGTGAAGCTGAATTTTCTACCAAAAAGGCACACTTATTTACCAATGCAGGTTGGAATATTGTTACCACTAAGGACTGGTGCCAGTGGAACTCCATTATATTAGAGGCAATCCAACAATACCTTCACTCAGAGTACCTCCCTAAAGCCACATTGCACTAGAACTGACTGGGTTTCTATCCCATAAGTGCTCAAGGCTGGAAGGATTTGGTACAGTGTGGCATTGGCCCATGATTTAGTTAACGTGACATAAACTTGCACGAGTGGAAGCATCCTTGAGTCAATAATTTAGCCTAAACTAATTGATAAGCTTGATCCTAAAAGTAAAGACCCCACTTGAAGCCCAAAACTGACACCATAAAATAAGTTGTACGCCAAGGCAGACCAGAGCAATAGATCATAATGGAATGGCACCTGAAGCCATATCAACTTCATGCAATTATTTATTAATGGTGTTTATATCGCAAGGCTCCAAAGTCCTACCTACAGAACATGAACAGAATCCACCTCAAGTTGGTTGAGGAGGAGTGGTCTAATTTGATTGTTAAAATATATCAAGAGTTTAACAAAATCATGTTGGGCGGTGATTGACCATCACTGGTTACCAGAGCATGGGTACAACATTATTTTGATTCTTGGTGAGCTCATTCACATAAGATGTGAAGTTTTTGCTCAGACAAGGGCAATTAGCTGTGAATATAGCCCACCTGTTACTCCAACCAAACGTCCAGGTGGTTAACCTTACAAAATTTGCCAACGGATGAGAAAAAGAGAAGATCCATAAGGCGATTTGAAAAAGCCTACCATACTATAGTAAGGTTTGAGAATTTTGACAAGCCAGCAGCAATTATACTGCCAAGTGCTTACACCTCCATAATGTGAATGTGCTATACAAGCTGGCCTCATATTGAAGTCAAATAATATTGCCATACCATGCTTCATCTGTATCCTAGACCCCAGCCATGGCATCTGTGTTGAGAAAGAAGACTTTAAACAGGTATTTCCGTTCTGGTATCAGACTGGACATATGACTGCCAATGCCATCACAAAAAGGGAAGTTGACCAGTTATTACAACTATGATCACATTTCCAAAAGTATAAAATTGGCTCAAACCCCTTCTACTGACCTAAGGCTAATGAATAGATCCCAAGTAACCTCACAGTAGTTGCATACATGAAAAAGGCAACAGAAGGAGTTCAATACTACTCACAAGAAGGCGTGAAAGCATGGGCGGCCAACCGTTTGGAAACTGGAAGATGAACCTTTCATGATTATTGATTTATAACCTACAAATGGACGAGGGGATGTGCCTCAAACCAGCCACGCCTCATCTTACCCAGTAGGAGTGGGCGGAAAAGGAAGAAGAGCGCTGGTAAAAGGCTGTCCTGAAAAAATCGCTCAAGAAGGATTGAAAACCTAACGCCTCTACAAAAATGGCAACCAAAGCTGATAAGTGATCAATTAGCAAGCTGCTAGATGAGAAACCTCCATGAGAAACCTGAAGATGGCAATCAGCTTAAATCAGCTAGCAACCTATGATCCAACATCTGGTAATCAGCCACTACTTAATAAGCAAACATACAAGAAATTCGCGATCTGCTCAATACACTACTAAAGACTCTGAAAGTTGTCCAGAATCCAATTATGAGTTACCAACCGTTCAGATGCTTCAGAGGCTTAAACTAAGATAGTACTTAAACTTATGCCTCTGTCAATAGACAAGGAGATCAGAATGAAAAAGGGTTCCTGGTGCATAAGTTATCCAGAAATAAAATACTTGTTATGACCAACCCTCCTGACAATCACCTGCACCCAGCGGCTATCCTCAACGCCCACTTCTGCAAAAATCCACCTCTATAAGCGATCAAATTATAACCCTGAACAACCTTATACCCATGGGTTGGGCAATTGAGAATATGAATATAACCATAAATGCTAGTGGGATAGCTATCACACAGATGAAGGCAAAAAAGATGCAGTGCATCATGGATAATCTTAATATAGACCTAATCTTTATTTTAAGACCCAAGCATATAGCTAAACACAACTGGCACTAAATATGGTCCACAATGTTAAAAGCCACCTGTGTTCCCTTCAAATTGGGCGTCAAACCCTATGGATGGACCATGCCAAAATAGTCACTCTGAACAAGAATATAACCTTAGAGTTATCAAAAATACTATGCGGTAGAATCCTAGTGGTTAAGGCCACCAATAGGGACACTGGCAAAATCCTTAGAGCCATCCCCAGTTATGCCATGCCAAAGCCCCACGAAAACAGCAAGTTTTTGGAAGTTCCTGTCAGAGGTACAACCAACAAAGACACTTTTATAGCAGGAGAATTTAACTGTAATGAATGTGATTTGGGATAAATTCCCAATGGGTAAGCACCCCAATCCTAAGGCCAATGGTATTCTAGAATACCTAGTGTTGTCAGGGATGTATCTAATGATAGATGAAGAGGACAACGACCCTGAAAATCTTATATGGTGGACTTACAACTCAAGTAAGAGATGAATATTAATTTCTAGCTTGATTATGGCTAGTGTCATTTAAACTCATAATGCTGATCTAGAACAGTAGATTCAGTATTTACTACAAAAGAAATCATATTATTGTCTAAGTTTCCATTGATCTGGGTGAATCCCAAGAAGCGCTGCAAGTGGTTGATCTCTCCATTTACACTGAGGGACACTGGATGGCGATAGACTGCAAAAAAAGATTTATTCTACTATTGCTTACTTGGATCAACAACCTGGGACAGATCCCCTGGAACGCTGGGCCAAGCATTAGGACAATCTCAAACAAAACTATGCCAAGTAAAAAAGCTAAAAATCTACAAGTAAACTGCCCCTGTGAAACAGACGAAAATTCTCTGGCTACCTTGAAGCTCCTGAAGTAAGACAGCAAAGTTAAATGTAGAAATTATTGTAAAACGCACAAATGCTCCCAAGCACTGATGAATAAACAGGAATTGGAGAGACTCCTGAATGACACCTACTGGCACCAAAGCCTTGTGGGGATGATGACAAAAGAGAGCCTGGAAGGCCTCAAGGAAATTTGATCCCAGGATAAGGTACAAAGGTCAAAGCCCCATCATGTGAAGTAACCTCTGATCCTACTACCATTAAGTGTGAATTAAACAATCCTATGTCAATCTTTTCCAATACTACAAAACAAGTAGATAAGCAAACAAATCCTTATCATCTGGCCAAGCAGCACTGAGGGGCATGATCAGCTAAAAATGAGTGCAAATTAACGCCAAGATTTCTTTTGATGAAGTAAGCAAGCACTCAATGAGTCGCTAAATGAAAAGGCACCAGGAATCAAAAACAAGTGTGTGGAAATATTTGATAAAAATCCATAATTGCATAATTTGGAACTCACTCACATGTTCAACTTCTGCCTCCAAATCAGATGCCAAATTTCTGCGGGCCAGGGGATCCAAATGATGCTTCTTTACAAGAAAGCCTACAATAGAACCTGAAACTGGCGCCCAATTGCCCTGTCCAATGCTGACTATAAGCTTTTAATGCACATCCTTTTTAAACCAGTTGATGATTAAAATGCTGCATACCAGGGAGGATACCCCAGTGGTAGAGTATGGACCCTCTACCACTGCCTCCTGAGTTCGATCCTGGTAATGGACTTTGGGTAGGGGACAATTTTGACTGTGTTGGTTTTGCGCACCAATGCCCTGAACTGAGATAGCAAATAGCAAAGGCGGTCCATGGAGTTCCTGGCCTATCATACGCCGCGCATGGAGGTTTTCTGGGTTTTATCCTCCTTTCCCATTTTCTTCACTTCTTTAATTGGTGCAGTATCATCCCCAGGTTGGCCCACCTCGAATAAAATTTATAAAATTTATAAAACGCTGCATACCCTTTTTAAGGCTCAGAACAGGTTTATTCAGGGTCGCACCATTTAGTATAGCATTAGCTAAATCTAGAACTTGCTACATGACATGCAAGGATCTAAGGATGGCTACCTCATGTTTCTTGACATGAAGAAAGCCTACAATCGAGTAGCAAGGCCCTTTCTGCATGTGGCGATGCAAGCAGTTAAAACTCCCAACGCCTTTCTTTCCTGGAACTAACCCTTGATTCTGACCTTACAAGCAAAATAATTGTCAGGATCTTCCCTATGCAAGGTGGAAGCCTTGTCCTGAGGAGAATATTAACTGAAACTAATAGCTGGAGCTTAGTTATTGAGTTATCCAAATGGTCCCAAAATCCCAAATTAAAGTTTGATGCTATCTTATAATTTTAAATCTAAATTAAGGGTACTTCTTGAATTTATCCAAAGAAGATTTACAACCCTTATATCTTTTATTTTCTCTTGCTTTATTTAATCACAATACCATTTATGAATTCACAATTACACTAGTGAAGATACTGTCATTTGGAGATTGCCTGAATTTACCACCTCATTCAAGATAACCGCATATGCCAAGTACCTTCCCTTTATGCCATTTCTTACAATAAAACTCAATTCTCGCCTTAATCTCAATACTCTACCAAAGTCTACCCAAATAATCCCTTCATCCAATTCAGCCGCTGCTATAAATAACACCAGAAGATCCATAAGATCAGCTGGTCTTAAAGGATAATGGTAAAGTTTCTTGGGAATCATTAATCAATTTTTTATCTCTAAATAAACCTGAAATCTCCTTTTGTACTAACATTACTATAAATAGCACCGGTTTATTTTTCAAATAAAGCATTTTTTCTAAATGAATCAATTAATTATCTTATATATATTCAAGTTTTATTTTATTCTAATGAAGAAAGACTTATCCAGCGCCTTAAACATTAAAGCCCTACCTTCAAATTCTTGTGCTTCCAGTGATCTCTCAATGGCCACCTGACAGAGTGGTGCTCCTTGCCAGATAGTCTCTAAGTTAAACCAAGAGGACATAGCCTCAAACCTGTATGAAAATTATTAATCCACAATTGGCATTCCTGACCCTGATCTTTTTTCTCTTTATTTTTAAAATGGGCAAGATCCAATATCTGTGATTAACTCCACCAAGAAAATCTTCAATTGTTGCCCAGAATATGACCCTGTACACCTCAAGTCGCTCAATCAATCAAATCCTAAACTTAAGTACTTAAATAAGCCTGACAAAATTAAATTGATGTAATTGAGTAAATAAGCCAACATCTTATTAAGAAACAAGAATAGGGCATAATTTATTATGAAAATGTAAAGCAAAGTAGCAGGGATTTTGGGATGAAGATTGAAGAGAAACATGGGAAGATATCAATTTAGGAATGACTACTGGCATGTAAGGCTTGTTTCCTACCAATAGAAAACTCTATAAAAATTTCTACAAACTGGGATATTGTAAAAAGAAGTTATAGAAGTTTAGACCTGACCTCAAGCCTAAAGGTAAAGATCAACCCTTTCAGAAGGCTCAAAATTTACCATATATATTACTTTTAATACTAACAATAATTTTTATATAGGCAAACAAAACCAAATTTCATACTTCAATGTCATTTTACCTCTCTGCTGCTTAAGCAAAGAATGGAAAAGAAGCTCATTGGCTGTTTGGACCCAAAAGTGCCAAATGGAAAGTCAAAATTGGCCAATGAGCATAGATTGAACTGTCAAACCAAGAAAGTTGGGACAAGTAAAAAATCAATTTTCAAACGAAACTATGGCATCCAACCTCAAGAAATTCATGGATGCCTCAAGAATAATCTGCACATTGCAACATCTAAAGCGTTGGACAAATTTCCTGGAACTTATCTTTGCTCAATTGATTCTAATCGCTCCCCTGCAAAGATTAGCCAGATATTGGTAAAAGGCATCAATGACTTTACCTGGTTTCGCTTTCATCTTTGGAAAGCGTCAGTCCTAGTGAAACATGGTTTGAAATTAATTCAAGTGGCCTGAAAATAAGCATGAGGTTCCTTCTACCTCTGAGCTCAAGTCTTCATTCAACCTCAACTCTCCAGATTGAACATCTTATGATGACACCACAGATGCCTTCAGCTTTGAGGATGCTCCTGGATGATACAGAATGCATCAGGTATATCTACAACAAAAATTTATTTCAAACGCCTCAACTATTAATTAGGTCAATTATTCCTGTAGGGGCAAGTTTTAAGCCCTTTGGACAAGGATTGAGGGAAGCTCTGTTAAATTCTCCCTATGCAAGGTGGAAGCCCTGTCCTGAGGAGAATATCAACTGACACTAATAACTGGGACTTAGTTCTTGAGATGCTCAAATGATCCCAAGATCCAAAACTAAGGTTTGGTGTTATTTTATAAATTTAATCTAAATTCTTGGTATTGCTTAAATTACTCCAAAGAAGATTTACAAACCTTAAATTTTAATATCTCTTGCTTTATCTAATCCCAATACACTTATAATTCCGCTGACAACAATAATTAACCTCTTCCCATTTTGAGATCTCCTGAATTTAACACCTCATTCAAGATTTACCACCTACGCCAAGTACCTTCTTTTTCTGCCATGCCTTATAATAAAACTCCTTTCTCGCCCCAATCTCAATACTCCACCAAAGTCTACCCAAATAATCCCATTATCCTATTCAGCTGTTATTTTGAAAATAATACCAGAAGATCAAGAAGCTCAGCTGGTCTTACAGGATAATGGTTAAGTTTCTTGGGAACCAAAAATCACTTTTTTATTCCTAATAATCCTGAGATCTCCTTTTGTCTTAATCATACTATAAATAGCATGGTTTATTAAAAACACTTTTTCCAACTAAATTTCTTAACTATTATATATGTATAAAGTATTTATTTTATTTAAGGCGAAAGTCTCTCATATCACTGTGAACTTAGAAGCCCTGTCTTCAGACTCTCATGCTGCCAGTGATCTCCCCCTGGTCTCTGATAGTAATTCTTTGCTGATGGTCTCATGGATGCTATTAGGATTAACCAGGCCTTTACCAAGGTGATCCCATGTCACTGATCCTTTTTTACCTTCTCTGCTAATATTCTCTTGGAAGAAGCAGATGCAAAACTCCAGGGTTTAGTCCATCCCAACCAGTGCCCTGTTAAGATGCAAGCCTTTATGGATGACACATCTGCAAGAATTAGACTAATGGGCAACCTTCAAGGCGTCAAAGAGCTTTTTACCACTTATCAGTTGGTGTTAAATGCAAAAATGAATATTATCAAGATTGCTGTAGTAAAGATCAGTTGTCCAAGCTTCAGCCCCCTCTGATCTTAACCCACTCCGCCCTACCCAGATGTTCCACTATCTGGGTATTCTATTAAATGAAAAAGGTACAGTGGTTAAAGAATCTGAACATGCGGTGCTTGTCAGTATGTTGGATTGAATGACCTAATGGAATTACACGCAAATTTATATTAAAGCAAGGTCCAAGCAATTAATATTTTCATCCTGTCTAAGCTCTGTATATCTACCATTTACTGCCAATTAGCCTGACCTTAGAATGCAATATGAAGATGCAGCTCCGAATCTTTTTCTGGTACAAGTCATAAAGTGGAACCAATTTACCTTAACACTCTATTCAAACTGAAACGCAAAGGGGGCATGGGCCTTATTAATTTTAAGATTCATCTCAGAGTATATGGACAAAGTCCTTCCTCCTCATGGTACAGATGTACATGCGCTGCCTACCACTTGTGTGGGGCATCAACTGGGATAAATCAAAGGTCTTTGAGAACCTATCTCATCACACACCTTATTTGAGTGGATGGCAGACAAACTGAAACTGCCCTCGAATTCAAGGAGCCCCTACTACTGGTGGATGTGCAACTGGGCAGTGTGGCTAGGTGGTTGGTTGTTTGAAACTTCAGCACAGGATGTCAACTAAATTTTATGGAATATTGAATCCCCAATTCTTAAATGAGCTTGACTAAATTCTAGGAGAAACACATTAAAACTCAGTAATGAATTTTCCAGCAAGAAATAAAAGCTTTTTTTACCAATCCACTCCAATATAATATGGAAAATCACACTAAAAAGCCGCTCTGACCCAAACTACTTGACCCCAAATTTTTAACAAATGAATGGAGGAGTGGTACAATACTAACTAAAATATTAGGGAGTTGGTATCAGGCCTAAATTCCTGATTGGCTTTCTTCACACAGAGTTTTTTATTACCTGGAAGATCCTCCATCATACAATTAAATCTGGAAAGCATTGTGGGCCAAGATACCCAAAAAGAACTTCCCCATCTGTGCTAATCTGGAAGCAGACATAGGCTACCACTATAAGTGCGCCATCTTTTTCAAATACTATTCCACGATGTAAAACCTCCTCTACATCATAAATCATTGTTGGAGTTGTACCCCCCACAAGAACTTTTTTAAAGAAAGCCTGCAAAAAAACCATCCCATCTCTGAGATTTCATCTACCATTACTGTATATGGGTTGTACACATGATAATTGCTGCCAAATAATTGAGCAATGAGCGCCCCCATTATAAAGGTCTGGTTTTGAAAACAATCTGGGTGTTATAAGATCGGCCTACATAGATTTCTATTTTTTAAACCTGATACCAGGATGCTATAAAGCCACACACCTGGCTTTTCCTGCTGGATCAATCATCATACATGACGAGAATACTAACCTAACATATATAGATCCAATGGTTCATATGGCCATCAATGCTAAAACCATGGATAGAAATGTTGATCTCTGATCAGGAATGGTCTGCAATGCTCATTGATTAGCGTCATCCTCCTAGTCCTTTTTTGGTCAAAACTTCTGATTCCACCCCTCTCTCTTTTTATTATTTTTATTTTTATTAATAAATTATGTAGTTTTAAAAATCATCATTAAAATGTGTTTTTAAAGATATTAAGCATGTGTTTTAAATACCATATAGAACTATAAAGCACAAATATATAACATATAACCAATCAAAATATATTTATATGTTTTCCTTAACATATATAAACAGAATTTTATGATACTACATTTATGTCAGGTATATCACAAAAGTGATAAATTTCACATGAGTATAACTTTTATTATTTATAATATATTATGCTCTACTAAAGTTTGTACAGAAGGATGTGAATAAAATAATTAAAAGCTATATAATTTTAGAGAGTTAAAATTAGATATTGTACATGATGACCATATATGATATATAAAAAACATTTATATAGTATACTGATATTAAATTATTTTTTAATGTCAGATAGAATATATAATTAGAGTCATGGCATTTAATATACATGTTGTTATTATAGACAAGCTGAACAGGGATGTAAACTACCAAAAGCTAAAAAAAAAGAGAAAAAAAAATTATACCCAAACAAATGGAATTAGAAGAAATAAACAAAATGAAAGAACAATTAAGAAGCAAAAGGTTTTTCAACCAGGCAGGTGAGCGGAGAACTACCTATCTGACCATGGTATACTTGGTGAGGGATCTGGTGGTGCGCCTTTGAAAATTTGAACCAATACAAGGTGCACCCTAAAGTGGAGAGAAAGGGCTGGTGCATCTACAGAATAAGGGCTATAATAGTCATATGAAACATGTTTTTTTAAAGGTAAACCGGTAAGAGGGCCTGAAATATTCAGTGAAGACATGTTTGGACTCAATGTAGGTGTCAATAAGTGAAAATAAGGCCACATCTCTAGCGTTAGTGCTTTTTTTTAATTTTAATTTAGCCCCTACATCAACAACTTGAACAGTCTTACTGGTTTTAAAGTTAAGGGTTGTGAGTTTGCTATTGGAAATAAAAGGAAAATCAGAATTAAATAAGGTTAGCCCATCTACTAATATGCAACAGATATAAGACATTTTAGTGGAGGGGTCAACACTCAAAAGAGAATACCACTTTCACAACGATTTGGTGGACCCTTTAAAGGTTTTTTATCATCTTTTGTAGTGTAATAGCAGGATTTTTCATCAAAATAAATTATTTAGGAAATGTTCACTTAAAGGAGGTTTAACTGAGAGAAAAGCAAGAAAACCTGATGCAGTTATCTTTGCCAATAGAGCTGGGAGATTTTGGCTTATATGGATTAGAGCATTGTCATAAAATACGGATTTGGCAAATGAATGGGGAAACACTTGGGCGCTGTTTGGGGCTGTCAGTATTAGAGATAATGAATGAGTCAAAATATCTACTCCCAAACTATGCCACAATAAGTTGACTATCAAGCCATCATGGATGAAATCTGTCCCTAAAGGCACTAATCATAGTTTTGATTAGGAAGCATCAAGTGCATGAGAATTGGTGGAGATGACTTCAAGAATTTTATCCCTGCATACTGAACCTCAAGAGGATTGGCCCCCATTGTGGTCATGAGGATGATGCAGAACAATAGGGTGCCAATCTGGTGGTCAATCTGGAAGGCTGTGAGAGACTTTAATAATACAGGGCCATGGAGGTCCTTTAGGTGCCACGTTCTCACACATTCTATAAAGTTTTACAATTCTAACTTGATAAGTGGTCCATTTCGCCCCATCTTTTTGTCTTTGTTGACCTCTCCACTAACTTACAGCTTTGAGACCATTTTCAAACTTTGGCTACAGTCAAGAAACTTTTACACTGAGTAGAGTAGTGTTCACTATGAAAGGCTCCAAGATGTCCAATTGAAAAATATATCACAAAAATGGAGAATAATAGCAATCAATGAAACCAACCTGCTGATCAGTCAGAAAAATGTATCTCAATGGATTAACGCTTCTCAATATGATGTAATTCCCATGCAGAATAAAAGCTTAGAAAATCATGCCACTATCCAGTTTATCCCACCATCCATTGACAATGATTAGCATTAAATTATATAAAAACCTCAACAAGATCATATAACAAATATTAAATGACATTTACTCCAGGGGAGGCCACTAAAGTTGATCCCAAACTTCTTTAGTGCCTTCTACAATGTGATATCTATATACATTGACCCTACTACCAGTGGGAGAGTTGGCTTTTGGTATTGAACGCTAAATCCAATGTTTCATCAACCTAGACATACATCACCTCCTGTAAATAGTTGGGTTGCATCACTATAAACTTCTCCTAACAACTTGGGCTTACTCTAACCTAAACTCAAAATTTGTAATTTTCTATAATGCTGCCTCCTCCTTCACTCATGACAATTAGTAAGCTGCTATTGATAACTGTTGGTCAATCAAGGAGGCTCATAAAAAACTTGTGGTGTTGGATAGTGGAATTTTGGGCCACCTTGAGGACCAGCTTTGTTAGAATGTGCAACTCCTCGAGGCTGCCTGAATAAATGCCATAACCAAAATAAGGACCCTGTGCAGACCCTCCAGAAGCATCAACAGGAGTTAGACTCTCGTGATGTCACCTCTGGGAGTGAAAGGCCTGAGGGGACTAGGGGGCCAAAAGGTTCTTAAGGTCCCCATGGGCATCAAGTACCTTTTGTTCCCACGGTTCCTACTTCTAGCAACCCTGACATTCCTGGAAAAAGGACGTTTTAACAGCCCTTGCTGCCTTACATGACAGATGTAATGTGGCTCAGGGGTGCAAGCTTTAAGTTGATGAAGTCCTATCTAAACCCAAGGGTCTCAATTGAGGCCTAGTCAGATGAGATGATATTTCAGTACATTCACTTAGATTACCATTAATTTCATACTCAGCTTGAGCAAACCTGTCAAGGGTTTGAAACATGCTTGAGTAACTTTGATACCTGCTGCTCATCCAACGTGCCAAAATCCAAGCATTAAAGGAGCAAGTTGCTCATAAAGCCTCCATTACCTCTCTAAACTGAAACTGGGACAACATTTAAGAGGACTTTGAGGGTTTGAGATGATGATCATATCAACAGGCCCCATGCAACTATGCGGAAACTGAAAAATAGGAGCCTGCCCCAGTTTCTGTTAACAATACTCTTTCCGCTCCTATTGCTACTAACAAGCCTAGTTTCATGGAGAAGTTTACTCCTGGCCATGAAAGCATTGCCTCCTTCCTATACGCATTTGAGAGTTCCATAGATGAGGATACCAACCAGCAGAAAAAGCATATCCATTCCTGTCTGAATAGCACTGGCTGTGAGACTATGACTCCCCCATCTAAAGGAATGTCATACCTGGAACCGAGTTTTTACCTCCCTAATCAAGGAATCTAAAAGCAACCAAATCTTAACTAATCAGAAGAAGGCGTTTGTGGGCATTCATATGAACAAAGGAGAAAATTTGGTAGGGTTTGCCAGCCGATTTTATGCTTAAGAACAGCACTTAGTAACCTCTAATCACATTACCTTGAACGACGCCATAACTTCATTCATCTCTGCATTGAGACTTTATCCTGAGGTACAAATGCATATGATCAGCCAGAAAAATAGTTTTAATTGAATTTGGGAGATTAGGGAGGCGTTTAACAAAATATCTGCATCTATCTTGAACCCCAAGTCTACCACATCCTTACCTCCACTCGTCCTCAGGTAACGTTGTTAAAAACCAGATAAATCCCAGATCTCAATGCTCCTACAGAAATGGGTTCCGTCATAGTGCCAAGCCTTGTTGGAAAAGACATGTTGAGGAGGCGTGAAAAGGTCTTTCAGAATGAAGGATGAGTCACTTCATGCTGACATCCCTGCGCCACCTCTAGAACAATTAGTAAACTCTTATAAGTCTGAAATTTGTTGTATCAGAAAAAGACACAGTATTCAATGATAAAAAAAGTTTCTGATAATGCTTACTCTTCTTCTGATGGATCTACTATATTCCTCACACTAACTCCGCAGCTTGATAATTTAGTTATATGTTAACCTATTTTATGTCCACAAAACCCCTTTCAACGCTATTGTTGGCAGTAGCTTTCCCATGAATATCATTTTGTCTAAACAAAGAAGCGCATCAAAATTGCTCCAGATCTGCCACATTGCCTGAAATATGGCACAGCTGACCCACAATGCGCTTAGTCTATTAGGGCCTATTATTTTTTAACTCATTCGCTTTAAACAGTTTTCTGTGAATACCCCTGCCATTACATTAGATAACCCAAGCTATGACCTACTACTAGGAGCTTAGTTTCCCTATGCCTACTCTGACTTAGTGCACTATGATGAGGGATTCTTATCTCTGCTGGGATACCAGGTCCCATAGTTTTCAAAACTTCCTGTGACCAAGTTGGGGGTCAAAGATCAGGCTTGTTTACTGGAGAGTGAAGGCTGGATTGACTGGCTCAGGTATCATGTAAGGGGTTCTCACGTGCAGATTCACCCTCCTGTGGTAGATGGCCATGAAGTCATGCCAATTTATATGCCTAAGATGTCTACTATACCACCAAAGTCCACAGTTATTATCAACAAATGGGACCATATCAACATTCCCTCTGTATAAATTCTTGAAATACGCGTCCTGGATAACTAATCCGCCAAGGAGGTTATGACCTGCCTGGGAATTTTAGATCCTGCATATGCTGGATCCTTATAGGTGTTATTTGCTATCCTTACTGACAAACCTAGGCTAGTTGAACCTAGTTCTTCAGCCGCTTATTTTCGCCTCCTTCCTGTAGAGGCCATCAATAATGTCTGTAGCTTTGGAATTTTACAGGATTTTGGGTTAGAAACATCCCCATCAGTTTCTCTAGTTAATACTTCGTATGGGAAGGAGATTGCTAATGAGCAACAGAGCCAGGTTAAGCAATCGTTGGAAGAATACTTAGACCTCTATCAAAGGGATGGAAGGCGATTTGGTAGGGAATACAGCTACTACTCTGAAGGTTGTGGGTTTGATTCCCGCCCTTTGAAAATTAATTGGGGTGCTAGCTGAAGGAAGCTATTGGTGGTTAGTAGGTTTGATGACACGAAAACCTTACTCATGATGACGCCAAAAAAAACTGAGTCCTGATACGGAGGTGGAAAAACTTTCTATGATGGAGCTGACCCTACTCAGGTTTCATGTTGATACTTTCTTTCTCTATTTTGGTAATGTCCATCCACTGGTTGGCTTGCCCCAAATAAATAAAAACTTAGACCTCTTTCAACCTCAAACTACTATTTAAGGAAGAAGAAAGGCGTTTTACATCATGTGGTGATTGGGTATGCTTCCCCATTTGGTCCCATCACTACCAAAATAGTAAAGTTGAAGAGGCTCAGGTTGCTGTTGAGCTAAATAAACTACTTGTAACCAAGCTATTTGTGCTTTCTCAAAGCCTTGGGTCTCCCCATTCTTTTAATTTTGGAAGAAGAATGGCAGCCATCAAGTGGTGATGGACTAATGATGGCTTAATTTCATTAATAAGAAGCACAAATACCCCATGCCCAGGATTGATGACTCTATTCACTTGCTTTCCAAGTTGCAATACTTTCCACTATATATCTCGCTAGTGGATATTGGCAAGTAGGATTTGCTCCCAAAGATTGAACCAAATGTGCATTTATAGCCAATGAAGGTCTAATAAGCCAACCATGATGCCTTAGAGCTTTAAAACGCACACGCCACCTTTTAATATGTAATGGACATAATACTAGGGGACTTGAAGCTCTCCTATGTCCTCATGTACTTTGATGATATCATTATTTTTTCCCAAAAATTCAACAGTTATTTAAAACACCTATGAGAAGTCTTTTAACTGTCTTAGAAAGGCCTTGATAAGCTTAATTCTAATTGCTCATTTTTTATATATGAAATGTAATTCCTTGGACACAAGATCTCAAAGATAGTATCCAGCCCATACTGGATAAAGATGACGCTATTAAGATGTCACGCCCTCAGAGTCTTTGGGATATTAATTATTTCTGGGCATGGTGGGCTAATAGCATTAGATCATTTCCAGTTTGCTGATTTAGAGAACCCTGATCTAACTCCTACAGAAGAATGTGCTTTTTAAATGGCAGCCTGAGCAGGAACATGCTTTCAATTTGTTGCGGTCTGCTATTTGTACTGTACTTAATTTAGTTAGCATGTACTTCAAATGGCCCTTTTTGTTATTCACATATTCTAGTGATGTCGCCATTGGGGTCATCCTAGCTTACCCAATGAGGATCAGGTCAATCATCCAGTAGCTTACTTCAGCAAGACCTTAAGCAAGGCTGAACAGATTTATAGTGTACTGATTGAGAGTGCCTAGCTGTTTTGTCAGTAATCAAAAATTTTCATACCTACCTCTATGGCTCCCATTTCACCGTTATTACTGACCATTTATCGCTCCAATAGCTGCATAAGATGAAGGACCCAGAAGGCCGGTTGACAAGATGGGCCCTAAAGCTTCAAAACTACAATTTTACCATTGTCCATCACGCTGGAGCGATTTATCATTTAGCCTGTAATTTCTCAAGGATGCTAGTACTCACTGCCCTTTTCCTCAAGGAAGACCAACTATAAGCCTTATTAGACAGCCCAAGTGATGGGAGTTGTAGACTCCTGAGTCCCATATTGAGCTCTGGAAAATGATCTGGGACACTCAAATTAAAGAAGGGATGCTGTATAAGAAAATCAATAAGAAATGGATCTCTTACATCCAACCTTCCTCATTAACTGAAGATATCCTAGAAGGACATATGACCTGGTACGTGGGGCAGTGAAAAAGGCCTACAAATTTCTGAAGGAACGAAGCTACTGGGACCAAATGGTTGAGAATATCCAGGAAGTTCCAGAGACGCGTATGACTTGTTGATCACAAGATTAGGCCAGTCCCCAATATCAACATTCAGTAGTGACTTCGTCAGTCCCTTTAATATTGACAGAATCAATGTAGTAGGTCCTCTGAAGACTGGGTCACATGGCCTTAAATACATCCTATTGGCCATAGACCATTTAACCAAATGGGTCGAAGAATTTTCTTCCTGCTGCACTGCGAAAGCCATAGACTTTTCCTCATTCAATACGTTTTCACCCAAAATGGGTGCTTGAAAACTTTACTTCTGGACAATCAGTTAAATCTCACCTTGCTTGTAGTCCAAGAACTAACTTCAATTTTTGTAACTAAACATAGTTTTACTGCCTCTTAAACCCTTCAATCACTGGGATGGTAAGTTGTGATAATGGAACCCTCATCTCTATCTTGAGGAAGATGACCGCCTCTGACCCTACCCACTGGAATCATTACTTACCCAGCGCCTTTCTTGCTTACCAAATAAACTACCATCAAATCATCAAGGTGTCCCCCTTTAAAGCTCTATATAAAAGTTTTTATCGATTACTAAGTAGCATTCTTCCCCAGCTTGGTACCTCTGCCCCCAAGAACTTTAATATAACCATGAGGGTCTTAGCCAATGAAATTGTCCAGCTTTAGAACCTAGACATGCAAGGCATTGTCACCTCCACAAAAATGGAGACATCCTAATCTAATGTCAGCTAAACCCCTGTCTGAAAATTACAATTCCAGTATTAGAATAAGAGAGATTAATTTTGATAATGATGATGAAATTGGCCAAAAGACCAAGACTGATTCTTGGTGGAACTCCTCAAATTGAGGTAGCACTTTTGTTAATACTACTCATGAAAATAGCACGAGCTTTGCAGTTGGATTGCACTGACCATGCAGCGTAATCAGGGGAGTCCATTGGAGGTTCCTCCCTGGCCCACTTCTATTTTAATCTAAACATCTAAGCGTGGACCACCCCTATTATAGGCTTGGCGGGGGTCCCCAAGGCGCAACTAATTTCTCTCACAGTAATTGGCTAAAATATATCAAATTGTTACCCCATAGTTTTTGTCCTGCCTACAATTGACCCTCCATCAGCCATTTCATACAAGCGAGTTGAGTTCAAAAGCTCTGATAGGTCAAGAACCCATATTTTCCAAGTAGGCTTGAAGCTAATATCAAATTGATGCCTATCTCAGTCTGAGCTTTGAGTTAATTTAAATACTAAGCGATGAGATTGGAACAGGGTTCACTTTTTACCCCATCGCCGCTTCTAATAAAATATATAAAAACCAACCTTTTAGTTTTTATTAGACTTTTGTTATTCTTACTATAAGTGGTTCATAAATCCCCAGAATAAGATTGTTGGATTTAGGTAATAAAGGAACCAGCGAGAATCTTTCCCGCCTAAAATCCAACAAGTGGTACTCACTACAGGGGGCACCTGTACACCACAAAGACGTTTAACAAAATGGAGATTAATAGGGCATTTGACCCACACATCTTTCCCGCTGAAAGTAACCCTAAGCTAACCACTTTGGAATACCAGTTAGCCAGTGCTTTGTCTCACCTCAAAAGGCTCGAGAACTCTATCCCAAAACACCTTTTTGGAGATAAGTTCACATCAGGTGAGGGCAGTATTGCCTCCTTCCTCTTCGCTTATGAATATGGTATGGAAGTAGCAACTGACCAACAAAAACTCAGTATATCCTTCCTTGCTTGAGTTTTCTAGCTCAAAAAATAATGGTTTCCACAATATCAGCCTCAGCACCTAATCAGAGGTTAAACAAGCGCTTATTGATGAATTTGGCTCCCATCAGAATTTACAGTTTACAACGACAAAATCATGACTTTGTAAGACCATCTAGTACTAAAAAAAGCATGACTTTGTGTTCCTTAGTTTGCAAGAGGGAGAATCAAAGACCTCTTTTGTGGAGCGGTTCTATAGGGAAGCTCAACCTCTGCTGCTTGCTAAAATGCTACCTAAAGATGACGCCATTGCTGCCTCTGAGCGGGTTGATGTTTAACCCTTCTATAACTCAGCATCTTATCTCTGTAAAGCGCCACCTCCAGACTATCTGAGATATCAAGGAGGCTCTGCTGGAGGTTGAAGATATGTATAACACTGAAGCTGCTTCAGGTGTTGGGTTAACTCCCCAAGGTGTTGACCATTGAAAATTATTCAACCGTAGCCCTGAAAAAGGATGCTATGATGATACCTATGGGCCCCCCTACGCTGGTTGCTACTCTGAGCCAGCACCTGCAGTACAGCTCAAACCTGATCTTCCTCCGCCCAGCAAACTTGAGCTTGCAACCAGTAAGTCAGAGTACATCCTTGTCAATGGAACCGCGCTTTCTGCCCCCATCATGTCACCAAGATAATCTTTTATAAGACAATAAGCCTCTACAAGTGGCCCTAATGCTTGCTCCCAAGTGTTAACCCTCTCTAAGGTGACGGTCACCTCCACCAAAAGTGAGTTAAATGACCAGTCACTAAAGATAAACTGTTTGTTTCCCTGAGGCTCACAGCTGCTGATCAACATAAAGCTGGAGTAGTTGAAGCATCCCACTTCCACAACGTTATCTCCTCCCGCCAAGTCTAATACAAAACCTGTAGCCATGGGGCAGTCCAAGCCCGCTACTTTAAAGGTCAAAAATAGAGCCGTGACAGATAAAGCCCTCCTCCAGAAATGATTAGGGTTGAGAAGCGTCCTCAAAGCCTCTCTTGCAACGAGGATTGCCCTAAACCTAACCCCTTACTAGGGACCTCTGATGTGCATTGGAAACCACTACAATGATGAATCTGAAGGGGTTGTGAAGATGCCGGTCACTATGTTCTAGGAGCCCCAGGTGAAGTGAAGGTACCTGACAGGTTGAACCTGGAAAGAGTTGATATGACGAGGATACCCCTCAGAACATATCTTTATCAGGTGCTGAGAGGCCTAGAGGTTATTAATACCGCCAGTGACGCTGACCAGCTCATTGTCACAATGATTCAGTCCACTAAGAGTTTGTAAAACTGCAGTCTATCCGGGATAAATTCCCTGAAACTGCTAAACGCCTGCTTCTAATCTCCGTCTGAAGGAGGTCCTCGCTCTTCCACCTACTTGTGGGTAACCTTAACCAAAGTGGAGATTGTTGTCAATGGAGTACGCGTTGTTGCTATCCTTGACACTGGATCCCCCGTGAACATTGTATCATCCAAGCTTATGAAAAAATAAAGCTGGCCCCCGACCTTAACTATATTCAGGAGTGTTGCACTTTTTGGTCTGTTCAACACTTGTACTATTGGTGCCTACTCATCTTTACCCAATCAATTTTGAGAACTCCTCCTCTCAGACCCCGCGGTGGCCTTTAGCCAACAATACCTATGACATTATCATTGGTACCCAGTCTATACTTGAGTATGACGGGATTATTAATCTGAAGCAGGGAGAGATAGCCCTGCTTAACTATGAGGTTCCCTGATTTTGGACCACAATGAGTTAAATAAAAAGGAATACGCTTACACAGTTGAGTATCCCTTCTCTGCCTTATCTTTATTCTACATAACAGCGGGGCGGAATACCAAAATGCTGTCTGAATCAGTGGATGCTTTCTAGGAAATTCCGTTTTATGCAATTGAAGAGGTGTTGATTAAAGTGGGTAACAAAGGGTGATTGATACCAAGATTACTCTGAAAATCCCCACAACTACCTGATGCACATAACTAGCATCAATGGAATCAGTACCTTAGAATCTCAAGTATTACCAGGCATCCTAGACCCAGCCTACCAACGTCCTATTTGTATTCTACTGGGGAATATTACCAATAAGGACATGTTCATAAAGAAACACCAGGAGGTTGGGAGAGGTCTGCTGATCCCAGTTAAGGAGATTAACCAGATCCACTGTATTGGGTCTCTGTCAGACATGGGCCCACCTGCTGACAAATCTCTATGTACATTGCCTAAAGTTGATATCTCCAATGATCTAACCCCTGCAGATCTTAATGAAGTTAATAATTTATTAAAGTCCTATAATGACATATTCTCTAAAGCTGAGACTATGGTCATATGAAGGGTTGGAGTCATACCATTGACATTGTAGATGCTATTCCCATAAGATCCAAACCTTATCATAAAATAAAACGTTGAGGAGCAACGGATGAGGAAGGAGCTTAAGCAGCTATTAGACGCTGGGTTACTGGTACCTTTGCAAAACCCCTGGTCGTCCCCTCTCCTCCTCATAAAAAAGAAAAATGGGGGCGTTAAGAACTTTTTCATTCTCAATAATAGGTGACTCTATTAGTGTGCCAGGCTAAACAGTATGAAGACTGCTGGCCCTTGATTTTTTATCATTAGTGACCTTTACTTACAGGGCTGCAGGAAACTCCCTTTTCCAGCTGGACACCAACTTTAATTTAGCAGATTAGCCCCTATTGATGGGCACTGGCGGTTCTCCCACATCCTGGGTGGCATGATCACTTTCTCCTCCATTTCATGGCTAATCCCCGCTTGTCCATCGCTAGCTCTACTGATTGGGCTAGTTCTCACAACTGTTCTGTAATTCCAGTTTGGAAGTTGGTTGCGCTGACCACTTCAGGTGTTTTCATCCAGCACCTAACCTCTGGGGATCTTCCATTCATCCTCCACCAGCAAAGATTAACTACATCCACTTTAAAACTATCAGAGGTAGGTATCCAAAATTAATTAAAAAAGAAGGTTGGATTTGAAGATACTTTTATAAAGAGAGAGATTAAACTATTTATAGCCACTTTTTGCCTATCCACATCATTGGCACTAATTGCGAGCATAGTCAGCACTCTCACTGGCAATTCTCCCTGCTTAGCATTCATCAGAGCTCTCACTGGTGATTCTCCCTGCTTTGCATTTGTCAGCACTCTCACTGGCGATTATCTCTCTTCCTTAACGCATCACCCTTGATTTTCCATGAGTACTGTGATCCTCAACTCATTGTAATTGAATTAGTTAAATATATTGACATCCTCAGCATAAGTCGCTGGTGTCAAATTTAACCAAAATGCTGTTGGCTTTGTTCTTGATACTTTTACAAAGTCAAAATGTGATTCAACTTTAAGATTAATAAATATAAAATTGTTCTCCATCTTCAGAATAAGTTGCCAGTACTCTGAATTAGACAGCAAATACATAAATTAGACGATTAATAATGTCTACTTCGGTTTTTTTCACTGGAAAATCCCACAATTATCTTCATATGGAGTTGGCATTGAGATAAGATTCCACAAAACTCAGATTCAAGGCAGCAAAATCATTGTCAGATGATTGTATAAAAATACATTGGCTTTTCTCCAGAAATTCACACAATCATCCATGATTTTGCAGTCAGCGTTGAATTATGATTCCGCTTAACTTAAACAATTAGTTTTTATTTGGTCAACATCCTCAGTATTAGTCGCTAGTGTTAAAATTGACTGAAAAGTCTATTGGGATCCTTTTCCAATACTTTTGACGTTAGATATAAGAAATTTGCCACCTTAATTAATGATATATATATTATCTTAACATCCTCAGCCTCATTTGCTGGTGTCAAGACCCATTAATTCCCTATCAGGGACGATCCCCAATACTTTCTTGATCTGGCAGATCAAGACAGCTCAACCCAACCAAATGGGGAGCACATATTAGGGTTATTATCATTAAATAATGAATTTGAAACTAGTAAAATAGTTGCCAATTGTCCTTGACTAATTAATACATTAATTTTGTTGTTATGTGAGGAATATTGCCTGGTTAAAATTCCAACTGAGGAAAAAAACTTTTATTTCTCATTGCAAACACTTTTGCAACCCATTCAATTCAAGACTAAATCTAGTTTGATAATCTCATAGAGGGGATTGGTCTGCGCCCATGTCTGGGAGCAGTTGGGCAAGCAAGGCAAGAGGAGCAGGCGGAAGGCCCATGGCCTCTAATGTTCAAAAACGCCCCGAGAATCTGGCAGAATAGAAAAAAATCTAAAAAAACTGGCGGTCACAATTTCCCCAGAGATACTTGCATGGCAAGCACGATGCAACCAGTACATCAACACGCCACATTCCCAGCCACTTTTGTCAGTGGAATTCGGAGTCCATGTGTATCTGGACATCCAAAAAACGGCCCTATGGGAAAAATTTTGTGAAGATGTACACAAAATTTTCCTGACCGCGGTGTATGTTGCACCTCACTCCATGTCGCACAGTTGGCTGGACCTAGGTTTTGAAAGCAAAATAGCAGCAGATGAGGCTGCAGCGGTGCGCATAGTGGTTGACCTCCCTGAAGGGCAATGGGTCGTCGAAACTAATTACACCAGATGGACAAAATCAAACCAAATTTTCCTCATGTTTGACTTTTTGCCTACTATGGTAAACGTGACATTTTTGGAGCAACACCTGAAAGATGGTCTCACCATATATGGCGAAATACAATCTTTCAAAATGCAACGTTTCACGCTGATGCCACACCTGTGCACTGGCAAAGCCATTGCAGTTCTGACCCCAACCGAGGAGATTGCAAAGGACCTAACCCAGATCCTGCACTCCACCTTTATTGACATCGCAGGGCACACCACCCACCATTCCAGGTAACCATGGACAGCACGCTTTCCCCATTTGCACCCACTGTGACACGTTTGGCCATAAGGCGCATGCATGCCCCATCAAAGAGGGCGTCACATTCCAAGAGCACCCCTCAGTGGCCATGGCCAGTGGAGAGGCGCACTACAAACCAACCGCAAGCACCAAGGAGGAGGCTTTCCCATGGGGGAGCACAAGGCTGCTACCTATTGGTAAAGCCTATCTCCCACAGGAGTGGAAGAAGGCCAAGCAGGCCCATAAGACTGCGGCCAAGGAAGCGGCCAAGGCCACTACCACCATCCCACACTCACAACGCCAGGAGGACATGGAGACCTTCGCGCGAAGCAACGAGGTCCATCACCAATCAGATTGGGAGGCCCAGGCTGAATGGGCCACTCAATCCGAGGATCCGATGAGATTCAATCTCACCTAATCGCTGCACCTAAGCGGTCAAAACCAACTTGGGTCCTATCCTAACCAAAAAATTTTTTTTTGCCCCACTCAATAATGCACCAAACTTATCCGCACCACAAAAACTCGTCTGACGTTGGAAAAACAAAAGTGAAGGCCAAAGCCAACGCGACTCTTTCCACAAAAAATTAACAAAAACCCTGATAGCGTTGCTGCTAGTACACGCTGCTGTGAAAGCCCATGGGGACCTGGAAGAGGCTGGTGGGCCCAGGGGCCCACCCCCTCGCACCTAAGGTGCAATGGGGGAAACCTTCACTCTAGGGATGCTGAATATCACCGGACTCAAGGCCTCCCATCCCAGGCTAGGAAACTGAGTTTTTTACAAAACAATTTACCCGTGGATATCCTGGCCATCCAGGAGTCCCACTGTCCACGAGGTTCTGAGGAAGCTTGGAAAACAATGCTCCTACCATCCCTATCCTTTGGTCAAAGCACTGTGGGGTGCTAATTCAGAAAAACAATTTTTTCAAATTTACATCTTCAGAAACATTCCTAAATGGCTGAGTGCTCATTGTCACCTTCTCATAGGCTGATGTTGCACACACAATCATCAACATTTATGCCCCAAATGGTGCACATGAGCGTCAGGAATTTTTCTCATCAGTCAAATCCCTCCCGCTACCCCCCAATTCTTTCCTAATTGGTGACATGAACTGTTGGCTAACCTCACCAACGGACTGGTGGCTGCCCTCACCCCACGCCCCACAGGGTCACGTAGAACTACACATTCTAAAAGCCACCCTTGGGTTAATGGATGTGCTGCCATGACATGCCCCACTGCTCAAAAACATGATGCATCCCCACATACACAATGGCCAATTAAGGTCCATGACCTGCATTGACCTTATTCTAGCACCGGCGAAATTCCAACCCCACATCTCCCACTTCAAAACAATGAAATTGGAATTCTCCGACCACCAACTGGTCTCAATAACATACCACTTACCCATCACAGTTGCAAAGGCCCCACATTGGTGCAAAATCTGCCCCCCAGAGCTCGTGTCACCAGGATTTTCCACATGGGTGGAAGAGGCAACTTTCGGCAAAATCATTTGTTGCACTGTTTTGCGCGGACCCCATTTCCATATGGGCAACTTTCAAAGAAGAAACCATCCGCCACTATCACCATCTCTCATCCAGATGCTCACAAGCCACATCAGCGGTTATATTGCGCGTGCTGGGGGAATTGGCCCACTTGGAGTCCAACATTCCAGCCACAGCATATAGCCCTGCATGGGGCCAGAAGTGGGCGGAGGCAGCCGCCCATCTCAACGCACTTGAAAGGCAACACAAACATTGGGTTTGTGTCCAATACAGGGCCACACGCATCACTAAAGGTGACAAGTGCACCGCATACTTCTTCAAAAAATTTTTTGCACCATGCCAGAGCATGGCCTGCACACAGGTGCAAAGATCAGATAATTCCATTGCGGACACACTGGCCAAAGTGGCAATCGAAATGCAAAGATATTACTCCGAGTTATACCGAGCCAAATCAATTCAGCCAGCCAAAATGGCGGAATTTATTGACAGAAGCTCATATCCGCACCATTTTCCAGTACCCAAAAATAATGAATTTAATTACTACAAACGAATTATGGACTACCATTTGCGGTGCGCCAAACCAAAAATGCCCAGGCCCAGATGGCATTTCATATGAGTTCTACAAAATATTTTAAATATATATCCCCATTGCTGCTAGCCTCACTCAACCAAAGCCTGTTGGAAATGCGCCTCCTACCAGGAGGACATGAGGCCTTTACGGTCACACTCTTCAAGAAAGGGGATAGGCTAGACTTAGCCAATTGGCGCCCCATTTCTCTAACAAACACAGACACCAAAATTTTAACCAAAATCATGGCTAACCGTTTAGGGACTGTAGCATCTGCCACCATCTCCCCAGAACAATTTGGTTTCATCCCTAGAAGGTCGATTTGGGATAACGTGCACACTGTGGCTAATGTTTGTCAGTCCACAGCCTCTGGGGCACTTGTATTCTTGGACCAACAAAAGGCCTATGATAGAGTAAACTGGGAATACCTTAGGGCCTGCCTCCAACAATTCCGCCTACCTCCCCGCTTCATTAACTGGGTGATGCTGCTCACAGAATCTGCAACAATGGCAGTGCGTGGCCCAGGTTTCCTAACGGAAGTAGTCCATCCTTAAAGGGGCCTGCGACAAGGGGACCCCCTCAGCCCACTCTTATACAACTTCAGCCTTGACCCACTACTGCGAAATGTGAATGCCCAACTCACTGGGGTCCATGTGCAAGGCCAAACCCCAGTCAAGATGATGGCATTTGCAGATGATTGTGTGGTGGGGGTGTCTAATAACAAAGATGCACGCGCGCTTGAAGCCCTCATCCAGGAATATTCCCGGGTAAGCAACGCGGCACTGAACGCCTCCAAAACCGAAATCATCCTCCTTGGTCGGTTTCAGAACTGCTGGGCCCCAGCAAGTAGTTCCCAACCTGGCCCATCTGCTCGCCCACGTCCACGCCTTACTAACTCAACACACACCGCTCCATTGGTGCTCCCCTTTGTGCCACGACCTACCATAGGACCGGTACGCCATCTGGGCGTGTGGATGGAGGCAGGTGGATACGCGTCAGCAGTAATGGAGTGCCATATACTGGACAACGTGACGAAGTGAATCGCCTCTCTCAGAGCCCACCCTACTACCCTCACTGGCAGGGTTGTTCTTGCCAACTATATGCTCCTATCCAAAGTCTGGTTCAGAGCCCACGCCATCCCCTTCTCCCCAAGCATCTTCAAATCCCTGTATGCTTTGCTACAAGGTTGGCTTTGGTCAGGCCGCCCTCCACCAGTACGACTAGAGGTCATGTTTGGCCCTCATCATCATGGTGGCATGGGCCTACTTGACTTCAAAGCCCATGCCGCCAAGATCCTGGGCACCTGGATCGCGGCCATCACTGCTCCTACACTCCCATCCCAACACTGGTCCCGCGCGGCCTGCTCCAACTTCTCCCGAGCCTTGGGCCTCAACAATCCATCAAACCCCCACTCCCTGATGAAATACCTCGCATCACACACATCGGCCACAGGTCCTCACGGGACCAAAACCCACTACAAACGAATCCTACTCTCCATGCGAAGCGCAGAGTGGAGAATTCGTATTAGTGGACATACAACCTGAAGAGGCCGCCCCTCTCCTCAGTTCACACAAGAGGTACAGGGGCTACCCATCCATGATGGCGTGATTCCCATTTGACCCCAAGTCCTATCCAGGGTGGACTACCTGGACATGATGGACATCCCTTATTCCACTGAGACCCAAAAGACTATCTGGAAATACGCACACCATCCTCTGTTGCAACCTCAAGCCCCGCTCCCATGTGTGGCGCTGCCTGAGGCAGGTGTATCGTACAGCTGAGCGCTCTAATGCTTTACACTCATCCTGTGTCGTGTGTGGCCAGTATGGAACGCTGTTCCACCGCCTGGAGAAGTGCCCACCTCTAAAGTAATATGGCGCGAAGTCCAACGTCTGCTAGGCCAGGATCAAACACATCCCTTCAGTCTGTCAAGAGATATGTTTGCTTCATCAATGGCCTCCCCCTCCCACCCTCCCTCCATGCTCTGGTGGTTGCAATCGCCATGTGGACTATCCACACGATTGTCTTGGATGCCATCGCTGGATCCATCCCCACCCTCCCTGAAGCTGTCCACAGATTCTGGTCTCATCTGGTGGATCACTTTCAAGCGTGGATGTTTGGATATCTCCCACCGCGTCGCCGACAGCTGGTCTCCTCCTGGTTCCCAGTCTGGTTCATCAAATCAGACCCCTTCCTCCACACGTGCTCAATAGTGGCTTCGTCCCCTACACACGTTCCCTCCCCCTTCCCATAAGTGGCGTTTCCGCTGGCAACAAGAGATAGCATCGCTTCTCTGGGGTGCCTCCCCTGGTACTAAGTTTTGTCTCATCTGAGTCATATTTGGAAGTGTCCGTCCCATGGTCAGCCTTCCCCGCAATAAATTTAAATTTAAATTTAAAAAATTCCAACTGAGGGTCATTGGGTTGTGATGGACTACCGCCAGCTAAACAACCTCACAATAAAGGATAGCTATTCCATCTCTTACATTGATGATGCTCTAGAACAGCTTTTCTGGATCTAAAATTTTCTCATCCATGGACTTAGCCAGTGACTATTGGAAGTTTGACCTCTCTCCTCAAGATCAGGAGTAATGTGCTCTGATTGGTAGTGAAGG